>CAUYRT010081885.1:0-38432 GCA_963574885.1 Lepilemur ruficaudatus
GGATCACTCAAGGTCAGGAGTTCGAAACCAGCCTGAGCAAGAGCAAGACCCCGTCTCTACTAATAATAGAAAGAAATTAATTGGCCAACTAAAAATATATAGAAAAAATTAGCCGGGCATGGTGGCACATGCCTGTAGTCCCAGCTACTTGGGAGGCTGAGGCAGAAGGATCGCTTGAACCCAGGAGTTTGAGGTTGCTGTGAGCTAGGCTGACGCCACGGCACTCTAGTCCAGGCAACAGAGTGAGACTCTGTCTCAAAAAAAAAAAAAGAAAAGAAAAGAAAAGTCCCCAGACAGAAGGAGGTCTTCCTTCTCAGGCCTCTCACCTCAAAATAGGGAGAGAAAAGATAGCGAGAGCCCATCTCCTTCGCCAGCGTGGAGTAAGCAAGAGGCAGCCACCACCCAGCCTCAGCCCTCGGCTCCCCTCCTGGCCCTGGGAAACAGGTGAGATGCTCTCCATGGGCTTCCATGGGAGGTGCAGGAAGCTGGGTGGGTCTGTGGGGGCTGGGGGTGGGAGAGCCAGAGCCCCGTACGGGCTGTGTGGGCTAGTGGCAGTCTACCGTTGCATGGGAGGCAATTCCAGACTTCCCGTATGAGTTGTGGGGTCCTTCATGCAGCCTGTTAATGACCCTACCACCCCAAAGCAAAGAAGTTCTTGGTGTCTCACCCACATCCTGTCTTCTAGGCCTAGCCTGGGCCCTGCCCTCCCACTGTCGACATTCTTAGACAGACATGAACAACTGATGATGGGGACCTGATCCTCAAGGTGGGGTTGCTAACATCACCTTCCCCGCTTTCTCTCAAAGCCGTCTCCCTTCACTTCATCCTCCGTGTCCCCTCCTGTGAGCCTGTCCATCTCCGAGAAGGGTTGTCCCTAAGCCTCTCTGACAGTGAGAACTTCTGGGCACCTAACTGGCTTCTCTCTTGATCTTAGGCCCTGTGTGGGGGCTGGGTGCAGGGGGACCCCCCTGGGACAGCCTAGTGAGACGGAGTCTGATGGCCTGGCTGAGGTCACCGGCTGCTGAAGTACGTCAGCAGTGGGTGTGTATGTCCCAGCCGGCCACACAACCTCCCTTTCATCCTTTGTTCTGCCAGCCCGGCCCATTCCCACCGCAGATTCTCGGATTCCCAGTGTGGCGTGTCCGATGAGCAGGAGTCTTCGCCCGGACACGATCTTCTCCCGGCCCTGCCCTCTGCTCTTCTCCCCTCTCTGCCTCTCTCGCAGCCACTTTCAGCAGGGCAGTGGCTGTCAGTCTCCCTCTTCCCCTCTCCTGGGCAAGCCTCCAATGGCCACCAGAAGAATTGTGGTTGGACACAGGGGAGAACTTTTGGGGGTGTTTACAGATGGGCAACTTGGGCAGGTGGAAGGCCCCACTTTCAAGAGTGCTGGTCATCAGGCTGGAAGGGAAAGGAACACGTGTGCTGTGGGCAGAGGGGTGGACAAGGTGACTTTTCCCACCTCCCATCTTCCCCTGGGTGCCATCCCTGAGCCTTTGTTCACCCAGACAATCCCCAGACGTTCCTCCATTCACCCTGGCTTAAAACTGGGTTGCCATGTCATGAGAAATGGCTGTGTTTGACCCTCCCAGATGACTGCTCATCTCTGGCAGGGATTTGAACCCCACATCCTTGCTCCCAGCCCCTTCCTGGGCCCCCCCAAGCCTCCCCAACCTGGACCCATTTTCCTCCTCATCTCCAAAAAATCTGTGGCTTGGATTTTCTGTTCCAAACACCTCCTCACCTCTCCCTTTCCTTCCTCCTCCAAGGAGCCTTCTCAGAGACCCCTCCCCGACCTTGCTTCCTCCTTCCCTCCCCGCCCCATCTCCCCAGTCCTGACACCCACCGCTCTTTGCAGCCAGAGTCCCCCTGTGTCTCCTCGGGGTGTTTGTGTGCGTCAGGTCTTGCCTAGGGCTTCCCTGACGAGGGGGCCTGCATTTCCCCCACCCCAGTTAGAAGCTCACAGGACAGGAACCTTTATATGTTCCCTGATTCCCAGAAAATTCTGAGACCAGGGCTTGAGCAAATGAGAGAGGGGATGAGGGCACTTACCAGGGGAGATGATGAGAACAAACTGGCAAGAATTGACATATAGGGAAGAAATGTGTCTCCCCGAGCTCTGGCCCAGGGACCAGGGTAGAGAGGAGAAAGGAAGGGCTATGAAAGTCCAGTGGGGTGGGAAGAGAAAGACCCCTGATCATTCCTCGGGTGGGTCTGAAGGGAGGCTCCCTGGAAGAGTTTACTGAAGCAAAGGCCAGGAGAGGTGACAGTCTTTCCTACAAGGGCTGAGGGTGGAGGGAACCTGTTCCACCTGGCATTTCTTTTGACCCTACCTGCCTGGCAGTAGTATTTGGATGCCCTGGGTTCACTGGAGCAACCCAGAGCCTTAAAAGTGCTAACAAAAGTCCCCAGGCAGCCTCCAATCTTGGCTGGAAGAGAACCCACTGGGTTCTAATCCTGGATCTGCCATTAATTAATTTGCTGAGTGATCTCTGGCAAGTCGCTCAGCTTCTCTGGGCCTCCCTTTCCTGTCCCCACCCCTCTACACCAGGAACAGGTGCCTGAGGGAGGAGGTGGAGCCTCCTCCAGGCTGGCTCTAAGGCAGGAGGATGGAGGGGATGACCCTCCCAGAATCCCTTTCGGTACTGGTGGTCTGGGCCAGTGGTAACTTCTTGGACCCTTTCCCTGGTCAGTGTGGGAGGTTGACAAGGGGAACACAGTGCTGTCTCTCCCCTGAGAGGAACATTAACCTGTCTACACCTTCTCTTCCTACCCCTCCTCGGGTGGCTCCCCACGAACCCAGTCCTGTGCCCTGGGTCCCTTCCCCTAACACTCCCCACCCTTCCCCTGCCCAGGGCTGCGCAGGAGCAGGCGCACTCCCTCCGGAGAGAGAGAGACTAGCCCAGCACTCCTGATGAGCAATAATTTGTTTTATGACAGAAAAGGAAATTGTCTTCAGTTTCACAAGAGCGAAACGAATTCGTTTGAAGTAGTTTGCCCTGCGGCAGGCAGGAGAAGAAGGTTTCTCTCTAGAGCTTGCCTTCACTCTCCTTCTCTCCCCCTCTCGCCCTCTCCCCTTCTAATTACTGCAGCTTCCAAGCTGTTGGCAGGAGTCGATGCCAGGCTGTCAGATGCCAACTGCCCCAGGATCTCACCTCTTGGGTGTGGGTAGGGGGATGGAGCCACAGGAACAAGGTGGGGTGGCTCCCGGTTCAGCCTCTGCCATGCCGGAAGCCTTACCTGGCACCTTCAGGTAGGGAGGAGGAGGGCCAGAGCGAGGACAGCATGCCAGGGCCCAGGAGAGCAGTTGGTTCTGGGGCCTTGGGAGAGCACGAGTGCCTTGATGCCTGGGAAGGGGTCTTTTGTGGCCTGGTGGGCTTTCCTGCAGGGACTGCCCATGTTTCCTGGGCAGCCCTCCCTCCTCATCCCCTGTGATTGCAGCCTAGAAGCTGAAGTCCCTGGGGGCATCTGAGCAAGAGACTGGACCACGGCCACCTGCTGGTGTCAAGACCAAGGATTCACCTGGGGGGGGGCCAGGAGGGGGAGCAGAGCACTCGTGGGTCATCACTGCTATCATTAAGAAAAGCCACCCGACCCGTCTATGCCCACTCTAGGGACACTTCCCTCCCTCCCTCTCTCCTTCGGTCCTTGCATCTATTCATCCTTCCATTCATTTATTTAGCAAACTTATAAAGCACTTACAGAGTGCCAGGCACCATTCCATGCTCTGGGAGTAGAGCAATGAACCCCTGTCTCCACGGCACAAGGTCTTGCCTAGCATATGCCTGGAACAGAGAAGGCATTTAAAAATATTTGTGGAATGGGTGACTAAATGCCCAGTCTGAATCAGAGGTGACACTATAAAAATTCAGCTGGTAGGTAAAAAAAAAAAAAAGAAAAAAAAAAAATCACTTGCTTAACCCCTTCCCTGCCATGCCCTGCCCCATCTTCTCTTCCTGTCTGGAGAGCCCTCTTGCCTGCCATGGTCCTGTGACAGGGCATGAAGGGGTGGCTGGCTGTGCAGAGAGCAGGCAGACACCAGGCTCCAGGGCTGCCAACCTGGCACCGCTGCTTGGCGCTGGGCGCCCTCTAAAACAACAAACTTCATGTCTCTAATTTGGTACTTCCTGTTTGTTTTGATATTATCGCCTGTCCTTGAAGCCCACAGGCCCTATCAGGGACGAGGCAAAGGGCTGGAGATCTGGGGACTCTGAGAGGCGAGGGTGCTGTCCACCACTGGTTTCTAGGCTGCGCCCCAGGGCACCAGGCAGAGGTCTGACACCCAGCGCTCAAGGCACTAAATGATGGGCCTGAGCCCCTTCCACACCCACACTCCTGGAAGTGCCTCGATGTTGGGTTCTAGCTGTCCCAGTGCCCCTCCTTGCCTTTTATGACTCCAGGTTTTCTGAACACTGCAGAACAGGGAGGACTGAGCTTGGGAATCGCCCAACTTCAATGGTCACTCTTTCTCGTTCCCAACATGGCTGGAACCTCTTCTTGATGTCTAACTTCAATTCCTTTCGCTAGGCTTTGAGGAATGGCTTGGACTTTGGGTGCTTTACTTCCAAGGCCTCTCTGTCTCAGGTTCTTGACACTCTAGGTGCTTGACGGATGAAGCTTCTTCCAGACTTTGAAGTCCCCCTGTCTCCCATGACCAAGTGGGTCCACCATGCTGGGCATCAGGCTGATTGCCCTGTGGGTGGTAGGATCAGGGCAGATTCCAGACAGGCCCCCACCCCGGCCAGAGGGGCAGCCTCCGCCACCCCCAGAGCTCCAGGTAATAACCCAGGGGCCACGCCAGGCTCGCCAGCACCTGAGCCACCGGCAGCAGATAATGACGGGGGAGCTGGGCAGGCAGAGTCAACCCCTCAATCAGGAAGCAAATTAAAAAGGGGAGGAATCTCCCAGACAGACCACAACAATGAGACCGGCCCCCTTACCAGGGCATTGCCTGTCCTCCCCCCTACCCGCCTGATCCCGCCTGCCAGGTCCTGGTACCCAGCCCTCCTCTCTAATTCCCTCCATGGGATCCAGCTGGAGGTTCTCTGGGCGACCCTGGCTGCAGGTTGGTGGCAGTGCCCAGCTGGCCAGGACACAGGATGCTGGGCCTCTTACTGAGCCTCGTCTGCCAGCCCTGACCTTGGATTCTTGACCGGGCACTGGGCAGTGTCAGGGTGAAAGAGGAAGGGCCAGGGCATGTTTGTGGTACAGTCTCTCGAAGCCTATGAGGCAAGCTCTGGGTGGCTGTGACAAGGGGATGTATAGAGAAGCCACCAGCCTCTGACCTGGCGGCCCCTTCTCCTCTGCACAGGGCACAATTCAATCCAGTGCAACAATATTTATTGCACACTCAGTACTAGTCACTGCATGAAATGCTGGGGGGCTACAAAGATGAGCAGAGAACATTCCAATGCCTCAAGGAACTCATGATCTCACACACACACAACTAATCGTATCACACATTATATACCCATTAAGCCCTTCATATTTTAGGATTCTGGGAGCACAGAAAAGGGCAATTTGGAGAACTGGAGAAGGCTTCATAGAGGAAGGGGGCATATGAATTGGGCTTCAAAGGATCAATAGGAGCTCACCAGGCAGAGAAATGGGGAAGAGCATTTCACACACTGAACAGTATGCAATGTGAAAGTATGTGGACAGTAAGGATGGAGTAGAAGCCTCCTGTGGCTGGAACGGGAAGGGATGCAGCCAGAAAGGTAGGCTAAGGCCAGATGGAGAATGGGGCTTAAATTCCAGGCCAAAGAGTGCAGATTACCCTGTAGGTAATAGGGAGCTATTGAATATTTTTGAGCTGAGGCAAGACATGATCAGGATCTGCCCACCCTTGTAGGAGGAATTTTAACTTCCCACAGAGGGACTAATCTACTTTTTCTGCCTCTGCCTTTTTCCATGGTTGCCAGTCAGCCAGCCCTTTCACCCAGCTTCCATTTATTGCCCTTGCTCTTTTTTTGTCCCTAAAATCTAATTCTTTGTTCTAAACAGCTTGACAGGGTAAGGGGGATTCACCCCAACCTTGCAGGCCCCAGATACCTTCTGGGTCCTTCCATCTCTATCACACAACCAGGGCTGGCCAGGGGACAGGAGGGAAGCTCTGCTCCATTTCTTCGTGGATCTTTGGGTTTCAAGCTCCCTCCTGTGTCTTCCCAGCTGACCCAGGCTTCTGCCTTCAGTGTTGTCCTCCCAAACTGAAGAGCTTCTGGAAGCTTAAATTCCAGCGAGACATTTCTCTAATTCAGTCAACCACGGCTCATCCTCTTCCTTTTCAAATAAGGCCCTGGGCTGAGGACCATAAGGCATGAAAAGGACACAGTCCTTGCCCTCGAGGAGCCTCCAACCACTAGGGAAGATAAGAGAACAACCCATGGAAGCCGGGCATGAGGCAATAAGTGCTAAGGAAGTTAAGAGGAACAAGGCAGTGATGTGCTGATAAGAGAAGCCCTTGCAGGGGAGCAGCCTTAGCGCTGGCGGGTGATAGGCTTTTCCTGAGGCAGGGATGGAGTAGGCAGGGGTGGAAATTGTTTGAGCAAAAGTAGGAAGGCCGGAGAGGTTGGTGAATATCAAGTCCATCTGGCTGGGCTGGGCTGGGCGGAAGGATTTATACAAGGACCAGAGGGAGTGAAGACTACACAGGTGATGGAGGCCAAGTGAGAGGGTCTTGGCTGTCACAGTTAGCACTGCGGAGCCACTGGAGGTGTTGGAGATGAGAAGTGCCAAGATGGAATGGCATTTTAGGATGCTTCATCTGTCATTGGAACAGCTCAGGTGGGTGGGCACAGAAATGGCAGAAAACCCACAGGAGATGTGAAAATCAATCCAGACAGGAAGTAATTTCTATCAGCAAAAGTGCCTCTTATTCTTGGCACTTTCCTAGAATTGTCATAGACCAGTATCCATTTCTACTTCATTCATTCATTCAGTCAGTCAGTCAGTCAACAAGTATTTATGAAATACTTGCTAAGAACCAGGTGCCATTTCAGGCTCTTTCTTCATCCTCCCTCTCCTGACTCTAGGATCAGAAGAGGAAGGTAAACTCTCACCTGCACCCCTGGGGGACCTTAGCCCAGCTTCCCCCTCGCCACCCAAGCTAATCCAGTAGCTTCTGCCTTTGGGGCCGGTATATGGAGAAAAATTGGAGAGCTACAGACAGTAGGATTCTGGGGACAGCATGACGTGGGAAAGTGAGGGTGTGGGAGAGAGTAAGTTAGGCAGCAGAAGGCAGTCGGGGGATGGGAAAAGGAAAGTTGACAGCTGAGTGCCGGGGAGACCCGGGATCTCTGGGGGAGGGAGGCCAGTGAGGAGGAGAAAGATGGAGGGAAGAAGAGCAGGAGACAGGCCTCTGGGACTGAGGATGGGGGCCACAGGGAGGGAGAAATTAGAGAGCTGGAGAAGGAAGTAGAGACTTAGCAGCTAGGGCTGGGAGGGAGGAGGTGGGGGACTGAGAGGCTAGGGCAGAGGAAATGGGCCCAGGCACTGGAGACAAAAGTCTGGGAGTCTGAGCCGCTGAGGAGCCACCTGGAAGGTGCAGGCAGCGGCAACATCAAACTTGAGATCCCAGGGTTGGCTCTGGGAGTGAGCTGGGGGGCGGCGGCGGCTGGCTCCAAGGGGAGCTGAGAGCAAGAGAGAGGGGCTTGACTCTACCCTTCACCCTGCTGGGTCTTCAGCATCCTCAGCCCCCTCCTCTCTCTGCCTCTGAGGGCCCGAAGCCAAGACTCCAGAGCCCACCTCCATTCTAGCTATGGTCCCCGTGGTGCCCACCCCTGGCTGTCCCACCTCCTCTCTCCCGCCCCTCATTGGTGGTGGGAAAGCACATTGTTCGGAGGTGCGAACGGAGTAGGGAAGGGGGTCTCCTGCCTTGTAGGGTCCCGGTTATGGCCATTGCTTCCTTCCCGACAAACCAGGCGGGGTGTCCACACACCCTTGACTGACCCAAAGGCCGGGAAGGTGAGAGGGCTGGAGGGTCCAGGCCAAAGGCTGGGTCTTTCTTCTCTCCCAAACTCCCCCACCCACCCCAAGATTCTCCCATCTTTTGGACTGGACCTGCTACCTAAGCATATGGAACCGATTGAAAGAATTTGTATGCTCACCTTATAATTTATGCAAATCAACTCTGTAATTAACTATAATTTGGAGGCATCCTTTGGTATTTGAGACATTTATCCATGAGGAAATGCCCTAGTGATAATGCTCCTGTATTAACATTATTTACTCCACCTGTGTGGTCTCCTCTGCTTGTTTCTCCCCCTCACTCTGATTTTCTGGGCTGGGAGGTGGGGAGGGACAGGGAAGCCCCTCCCTGGAGCCTGCCTCAGTCCTGACGCCTAGGTTCCCCCAGTGAGCTGCGCTGGCCCTGTCCTCCGGATTTCACCTGGGATTGAAGGGAGGGGTGCAGCTCTGCCTCCTAAGCCCCCCACTGCTCCAGTCTCTCCTGTTTGATGGGTGACTCTCTCCCAAGCTTTTATCTCTTAAGGACCTCAATGTTCTCATCTCTGAAATGGGGAGAGGAAGGACCTGTCGGGGCCTTTATGGGATAATTGCTGGAAAGCTAATGAAGAGACTGGGAATCCCCCGTCCAGAGATTGCTGGGGGTGTAGTGGGAGGAGCACACAATAAAAGTTTGGGGTGAAGCCTTCCTGGCTACCCTGTGGGAGGGAGGTAACATGAAAGTCTCAGGGGGACTGGGCTCTGTGTGCACAGAGAGGGTGCATAGAAGCTCCTGGCCTCAGTGCCAAGGGCTCTGGAGAGAATGGGATGCAATCCCCTGAAAAGTCCCCAGGCCACTCTCCTATGTGGGTCAGAACTCCCAGCTTCAGAAAGCTTTGAGAGACTGGTATTATGGTTTCATCTCCTTTCTCCTTCCTGGTCTTTTGTCCCTCTCTGCTCCAGGACATGCTTCTGTTAGCCAATATGTGGAGACTTACAGCCACCCTAAAATTAGGCTCATGTAAATAGTTGGGAATGTGGGGGCTCCACCTAAATTCACCGCCAGACCCCTACTGCCTTTTCCAATCCACCTACCCAGCCTCTTCACTCTCCTGGAGTTTCAGGAGTCCCGAACTGTCCCTAAGAGTTCTTGGCTGGACTCTGCCTCTGCTCTGAGGTCACCTCTTGTCCATCCCAAGCTGCCCTTCTGTATTCCAAGTTAGGGAAAGGGTCTTCCCTTTGCTCTTCACACTGAGAGATCCCAGGTCCAGAAAATGGACTACACTGGACCCTGCAGGGGGATCCAAGTTGGGAAGTGAGTATGTGAAAAGAGGGTGAATAGGGAGAGGGAGGAATGAGGCTCCTGAGAGATGGGAGAGACCAACAACTCTGATGCGGAGTTCTGCAGGGCAGGACCGACTTGAAGCTGTGTGTGTGTGTGTGTGTGTGTGCATGCGTGAGTGTGCATGTGTGTGTGTGTGTTTCAGGTCTTAATAGTGGAACGCCTTTCTTTCCCACCAAGTCCATGGAGGAAAGGTCCGAAGGGGGCGGATGGAATTTGGAGCGTTCCAGCCATCCCAGCTCTCCCCTAGCAATGCTCTCATTTCCTCCATCCCGCAAGAACCACTTTGTCCCTCTCCCACTGCCCAGCCAGCTCTGGGGAAGGAAGTCCCCCCATCCCCCAGCCCAGCTGCCTCTTCCAGCTGAAATCCTCCCTTCCTGGCAGACCTCGGGGACTCAGATCTTACCCCCTACGACTCCCCCAGGAGAGCCGGGGGCCACTGTTTCCTGGATTATCCTAAAAGCTTCCGAGGCCGTGAGGACTTGGCAGCATCCCTGCCCGCTCTTTCACCTCCCCCTTTGGCTCTGCCTGTCGCCTCCTTTATAAAGCCTGGCTCTTTTATCACCGCCACTTGCCCCGTTCTGCCGCTGCCAGCTCTGGGCTCCATGGACTGGTAAGAGAGGCTGTTCCCTGTCCAGCACAGGGGACCTCCACAAAGAGCAGCAGGTCTCCACTCTAAAGTGAGGACCACAGAGAAGAGTCTGGAAGGCTTGATTCTCTCTGAGTTGGGGAAGGGGAGATAAGAGGGATATCTTGGTGGGGTCTACAGGGAGAAACAAAGGGGTTCCTTGGAGGTCTTTTGACTGGGCTGGGCTGAGATTGGGGGAGAAGAGGGTTAGGGATTCATGCCTGGGGGCTCCATTCTGAAAGGACGGGCAAACACTAAGAGACCCACAGGGCACACATGCTCACTGCGTGGAAGCTCAGGAATGACAGAACACCCTCAGAGGTAGTAAGGGAGAAATGTGTCCTGTGGGGAACTCCCATCATGATGGATAAGAGAGGACAGACACCCTGTGCTCAAGCCCACAGGTACACACAGGCACGATGTGTACACATAGGCATGATGTGCACACACATTTGCAGATACACACATACACCAACGTACAGATGCACTATACCCTCCGTTGGGTTCATCTTTTAGACTGAAAAGAGATAGTAGATGCTAGTGATATTTGAATTATAATAGAATTAGTGTACAGCATAGTGCTTGGCCTTGGACACATCCTTAGTAAGTGTTTGTTGAATGAATAAAGGACGAATGAAAGAAAACTATCTGACCTCAAGCTCTGGGCTCTGCCTGGTTTTCCAGGAATCAGGAGAGTGGGGCAGGGAGAGGAGGGGAAAGGAGGAATGTGTTGGTGTCCAGGGTCACTAGATCATAGTCTTGGATGTGCAGCCTGGAGGTAAGAGTGGGGAAAGGAGGAAAAGAGTGAAAAACTAGGAAACCAAGAATCAAGAGACTGGGGTTTCTGGCCTTGCCGTGCTTCTAACTTGCTGTGTGACTTTAAGCTACTCGCCTCCCTGTTTTGAGGGTCAGTTTCCCTACCGGTAAAATTATGGCTTGGACTAGACAATTTTTAGGGGCAGACCAGCTTTGATATCCTCATAGTGCAATCTCTACAGGGCAGTTGAGGTTTAGAAGGGACCAGAGGTGTAGGGTGTGACTTGTCCGAGCAATTCCAGAAGGGATCAGTTTGTCGTATTAGACTCAGGATGACAGACGGCTTTGATGTAGGGATTGGTTTACAAATGCTGTCCCCTCCACCTTCAGGGTCTAGGGGAGCCAGACTCCCAGGGCCGTCACTTCTGCCACAGTGAGTCCAGATGCAATAGCAAGCAGAACACAGGCTTTGGAGCCTGACTGATCTGGACTCAGTTTCCTCCTCTGTTTCTTAAGCTCTGTAATTTGGGGCAGGTCATTTAATTTCTTCGATCCTTGGCTTCCTCATCTGTACGATGGGAATGTTAATAATTACTTTGCTGCATGCTCATGAGAATTAGAGATATTTGTGTAAAGCACCAGGAACCTAGTAGGTGCTCAATTAACAGATGCTGGTTATGAGGAACACACAGACTAATGAGGCTGCTCCAGGTACAAAATGGATTGCCAACTATAAATGAGGCTTGAGGAGAAGAGAGGTGGCAGAAATGGGAGGTGGACATTTGTGGGGGAAATCTATTTAGCCCCTTAAGGGAATGAGGGAGAGGAGGAGAAATTGCCCAACTCTTGGGCAGATCTCATTTAGTGTGGGAGACATGGTGGGCAACATTGTTCAATTTTGAGTAGAGATAAGAATATGAGCAGTGGGCTGTGGCAGTCTTGATGGTCATGTCGATGTTAGACCATGGCCATCATTCAGTAGAAAAACATCTAGCAAGTGGGAAACTGCAAGGGCTGGAAGCAGAGAAAGACAAGTAGAGGGAGATCTGGAAGGAAGCAAGTAACCTGAGTGAGAGGCAGAAACGTAGACAGGAAATAAGAATGGCTGAGTTTTTCCAGAGACAGTCTCATTATTGTTGAATTTCACGTTGATGAGCCGCATGAAGATGGAGGGTCTTTGCTCCTGGGAACCCCAGGTGGCTGTGGATCTGGTTGGGGCATGGTAGGGTTAAAAGGGGCCTGGGGGAGAAATGGGGTCGGGTATCTGCCATCCTAGGGCTGTATTCCATCTCCCTGTTGCTTT
Source organism: Lepilemur ruficaudatus (assembly GCA_963574885.1). Classification (NCBI taxonomy): domain Eukaryota; kingdom Metazoa; phylum Chordata; class Mammalia; order Primates; family Lepilemuridae; genus Lepilemur; species Lepilemur ruficaudatus. The sequence continues at coordinate 11,968 of CAUYRT010081885.1, forward strand.
CTAGGGAAAGACGGAAGGGCTGGGAAGATAAGACAATCTGGCTTCTATAAATGGGAGAGGGACTCAGACCCCTCAACCCAGAGTCAGACTCCTGTGCAGGTGTCAGCACATTAAGAGCAGGAGACAACAACAGCAGGAGACAGCAACAGCAGGCAGCTGGGAGGAGAAGCAGGAATGCAGGAATGCCATGGGGTCAATCAATCACAACCCAGCAATAGGAGTCCCTCAGTCAGGTCGGGGGCTCTGTTCTGGACACGATGAGCCCCTACTCTGTTCCATAGGTGGCTGTGAACTGGGATACAAACCCAGCTATCCAGATTTGCAGGCAGAGTGGATGGAGACAAAACTTGATGAAGTTGATGAAGAGAGTTGTCAATTTAGCTGTGGCTATAAAGAGTCAAAGATCCAGAGCACCCAAATGCGGGGAAGAAGGAGATCCTGACTGATCAGAAATCTCAGTTCCAAATGCCTGTCCTTCACCCAGCAGGAAACCGAGGCTTAGAGCCACCTGACTGGCCAGGGTCAGGTTAGCAATGCAGGGCTGGGACTAGAATTTAGGTCTGTCAACTTCTAGTTCAAAGATCTTTGTGACTATACCTTAATACAACCAACATTTGCTGGGAACCGAGTAATTTAATAATTATAACAAGGATATCTTCCATTTACCCTGTGCTTACCAGGAGCCCCATGGGCTAAGTATTTTTAGGTACATTAATTCCTTCAAGCCCCAGGAAACTCTACCAACTTGTATCCAGGTTGTCCAGATAAGGGAATTGAGCCTCAGAAAAGAGGGAGATGCACAGATGACTCATACATCGACTCTCAATAAGAATATGTGCGTGTTTGGGGGGAACCACATGCACACAGACTGATTTTCATGTGGCTTGTGGACTCAGTTTAGTGGTTTTAAAGTCACGCTTAGTGTACCAAACTGGAGTGCAGGACAGGTAAACTAATGGGGGTGGACTAGGGGGTGTAGAGGTGAAATTAATCAGCCCCAATTCCATTCCAGCTGTAAAAAATCCACTGTAAAGACAAAAACGAAATTTTAAAATGCCAATGGCAAAGAGCATAGCAGAAGCCAAATGGAGGGAGGAGAGAAATAGGGAGATTGATCAGAATCCCCCTGCAAAAAAGGGGCCCCCTGCAAAAAAGGGGCCGCCTCCAGAGGCCAATGCACCTATGGGGCCAGGAACATCCAGCAACCTCAGCGCTGAGGCCAGCAGGTTGGGTGGGCGGGTGGGGGTCTTCCCTACTGACCTGTGTTTGGAGGGTCTTGGAGATCTGGACTTATTCAGATCTTGACAGAAGTAAGTAGGCGAGCGTCGAAAATGCCCTGAAATTTTACCAGAATGTTGCATTGTGTGTGTGCACTTGTTTTTCTCAAAGGAATCCAAGACCTTTCTCCAAAGTTAAGAACCTTGGGTTGAAATACTCAGGTGAGAATCGGAAAGGAGCGGTGGCAAGGGGTCGCTCAATTCTTTCCAGAGTGTCCCTTCCTAGGGCAATTCGGGGACCTACCCAAGCTTCAGAATCCGGTGTGCCGGTGTGCAGGGGTGAGGGTGTGGGGCGTAGGCTGAGCACCTCCGGACCGAGAGGAAAGGGGTGGGGAGCGGACTCGAGAGCTGAATTTAGGAGGCTCTGGGGTTGCTGCCTAAAGGGTAGAGTGAGAGCTGCGGGGGGCCTGGGAGACGAATGGGGCGGCAGAGACCGGCAGGGGGGACATTGCGGGAAGGGAGGAGAGAAGATGGTCGCCCAGAAAGGTCAGAGAGGGAAAACTGGAAAGCGAGAGGGAAAAGGATGGGGGAGGTGCGGTGGAGAGAAGCGGTGGGAGGTGGAGGGGAGGTGAAGGAGAGCAGCCGAGACAAGGTTCTCACGGCGTAGACCTGGAAGTGGACCGGACACATACTGGGCGCTCAATCCTATTTCCTTCTTTCCCCTTAGTTCCGGGGTAGCGCCGCGGAAGGGCAGCCGGGTGGGCAAGGGCCGTCGAGGCAACAAGGGTTGCCATCCAAGCGTGGCTCTGTATCACCTCAAGGACCCGCCCCCTCCTCCATTCCCCCAGGGTCTGGGTCCTGCGTCCATCCCCTGCCACACCGGGCCAGCTCGAGGGCAGTTTTCCGCCCGATGGGGCGAGTCTCAGAACCTGGGAGTCACCCCGCCCGGGCCCCTCGCCTAGCGAGTGGAGGGCACAAGGGAGGAGCGAGGGAGCGGGCGGGATACGGCCGAGTTAGCCATCCTTCCCCCACTCCCGCCCCCTCCTCGCGGGGCCGGGCCTCCCGTCCGGCCGAGCCCGCAAGGGTTAAAGGCGGCCGCAGGTGAGGTGGGCGGGGCCGCGAGTTCGGGAAAAAGCAGCGCTGGGGAGAGGATGAAGGCAGAGAGCGCGGGTGAGTCACGGGCGGAGCTGGCCTCGCTCGCTCGCTCGCTGGCTCCGGCCCGCCCGCCCTCCGCCCCCCGCCGGCTCCCACTGTCTCCGCTGCCGCCGCCCGCCGCCAGCCGCCCGGTCCGGCTCGCCCTGGGCTCCTGCCCCTCGCCGTTGGAGAGCCCGCCGGCGCTCGGGGCCCATGAGCGCCCGTCTGTAGCGCACCAGCCCGCCGCGCCCGCAGCCGGAGCGCAGCCTCGAGGTAGGAGCCCGGGTCCGGGTGGCCAGGGCTGCGCGCTACAGAGATCCCGTGGGAGAAATGCGCCGCAGCCGCCGGTGGCTTTGGGAGGGGGGTGGTTCTAAAGGATCTGAGGGCCTTAGAGCCCCGACGGAGGGAAAACCAGGCGAACGGGAGAGACTGGAGGGACCAAGGAGGTTGGAAACTGGGGGAACAGGAGCGACTGGGACAACCGGAGGACTGGAACTTTGGGAAATGAGAGTACGGAAGTCCCGACCACCTGAAGGCCGGTGATCCGGAAAGGCAGCGGTGGAATGGGACATAAGGGTGTCTCTACCCGTCTTCCTGCGTGGAGGAGCGGGAAGCCTGAGATGTGCGCCCCGCTCTCTCCTTTCCTGAAACCTTGGTAGCAGGCCATTGCGTCTCAGGCCTGGGCGCTCTGGCTCTCTGTCGGGAGAGGCCACTCTGGAGACTGGGTCGTCCTAGCCTCCCCACCCCCAAGTTCCTGGGGCAGTTCCCAGGCGCCAAAAGCTATTAGGGTCCCAGGCCTCAGTGCTGCCGCCCAGCCCCTCCTGGCCTGCCCCGCCCCGGCCTGAGGCTCCATTCCCGCCGCTTCACCCTGTTCCTTTCTTGTGGTGAGGCCGCTGGAGCCTGAGTAGGCGCCCCGGTCCTCTCTCCCAGACTACCCGTGCCACCTCCCTGGTCCCAGAGACAGAAGTTGGTAGGGTCAGCTGAGCCCTGCTGTGGGAAGGAAAAGACCCTGCCCTAAATCACTGGCCTTCTCCGCCCCCTGACTCCCCCCCATCAGAGAAGGCCCAGGCACACAAACTCGCATAGCTGAAGCGCCAGGGCTCTCAGACATTTGAGAGAGGTGGTGAGAAGAGGGGGACCTCCAAGTCACAGATATGTGGTCGAGAAAGAGGTGGGGGTCTTTAGGTACTTGATGGTTTAGGGAAAGAGTAACAGACTAGGAGTCCAGGAGATGGGAGACTTGGTTCAAGGAGGCACTGCCCACGCCATACATGTTTGTTGACTGAATGAATAAATGAACATCCTTGTTCAAGTCACTGCTCCAAATTCAGCCTGTTTCTTCTTCTTTAGCAGAAGAATGTGGGCCTGGAGCAGTGGTCCCCAACAATTGGCTGCATATTACAATCATAGCATCTATCTGGGGGACTTCTAAAAATTACCCCTGCCTGGGATGCACCCCCTTATATAATCTAATCTCTTTGGGCAATTTTTACTCTTACATTCTGTGATTATGGCTTCTCTTGTTGCCCTCCTCTTCCCGCACTCTGACCCTGCATCCCTTAAGGGGGTGGTAATTGTATCTTTCTAAGCTTGCTGGCAAGCTCTTCTCTGGCAATGCCCCCTTCTCTGGGGGCACCCTCTCCCAGCTTCATATCTGAGTCTCCCTATCATGGAGAAGGGCATGGGTGGCAGCAAGAGAGTTGGCTGGCACTGCGGTGGGTCAGGACAGGGAAGGGGACTTTACTTTCTTTGGTGGGGAGGAACTCCCCCAGAAACTGGCACTGCAGCTGCACCCCAGGAAGGTGAAGTCTCTGCCCGAGGGAAAGGGGTGGGGGCCAGGCTTGGGAGTAGGTTTGGTGGGGCAAATGCAACCAGGCTAGACAGGGAGCTGGGGGGAGTGCAGAGGGGTTTTCCTCACTGAACATGCCTTGGTGACTGTATGAGAACTTTATCTCTAAAAACTCAGGACCTGCTTTGGGCTTTCTGAAGGGCAGGTCACCTCAAGCTTTGGGTTTTAGAAACAGACCACCCCCTCTCCTTATCTGTATCTGGAGTTAAGCTGGGGAAGCTGAGATGTGTCTAGATGCTCCATTTGGGCTGGCAGCAGGTTTGCAGGGCGAAATGCCACTGCCTCTTGTGCTGGCCTGGGCAGCTGGACTGGAGATGGTTCCAACACTGTATTGTAGATGTGTCTGACATACCAGCCTAGGAGCAACCCAACTCCAGGGATGAGCTGGGTCCTATGGGAGGGATCACCTAGAGGAAGTAGACCTCCATCATGCTCTGTCCTTAGTTGAGAGCCTCACATTGTCAACCTTCTTAGCACTCCCAAATTCTCTTATCTTTAGTCCCCACCCACAGGTGCATCCCTCTTTTTCACCTGGGGGCCAGAGAGAAGCAGGGAAGGGATCTGGGTTCGCAGGGAAAGTGAGTTGGTTGCTTTCCTTACTTCTCTTCTTTGCCTTCTTTAGGTCCCATCTGAGGTGCCCCTGACCGTCCCTGTTCCCCACCCCGGATCCCGGCAATGCTAACCGCTGTCTGCGGCTCTCTGGGCAGCCAGCACACGGACGCCCCTCACGCCTCCCCGCCGCGCCTTGACCTGCAGCCTCTCCAAACATACCAGGGCCATACGAGCCCGGAGGCCGGGGACTACCCCTCCCCGCTGCAGCCTGGAGAGCTGCAGAGCCTCCCGCTGGGCCCGGAGGTGGACTTCTCACAAGGCTATGAGCTGCCGGGGGCCTCCTCGCGGGTAACCTGCGAGGACCTGGAAAACGACAGTCCCTTGGCCCCGGGACCCTTTTCTAAGCTCCTGCAGCCGGACATGTCACACCATTATGAATCATGGTTCCGGCCAACTCATCCAGGCACGGAGGATGGCTCGTGGTGGGACCTTCATCCGGGCACCAGCTGGATGGACCTCCCCCACACTCAGGGCGCGCTGACCTCACCTGGCCACCCGGGGGCGCTTCAGGCTGGCTTGGGGGGCTACGTCGGAGACCACCAGCTATGTGCCCCGCCACCCCACCCGCATCCGCACCATCTCCTCCCACCTGCCGGAGGGCAGCATCTCCTAGGGCCGCCCGATGGGGCTAAGGCCTTGGAAGCGGCCGCCCCGGAGTCCCAAGGGCTAGATTCCAGTCTGGATGGGGCGGCCCGGCCCAAAGGCTCCCGGCGGTCAGTGCCCCGCAGCTCAGGCCAGACCGTGTGTCGCTGCCCCAACTGTCTGGAGGCGGAGCGACTGGGGGCTCCGTGTGGGCCCGATGGGGGCAAGAAGAAGCATTTGCACAATTGCCACATTCCGGGCTGCGGGAAAGCCTATGCCAAGACGTCACACCTGAAGGCACACCTGCGCTGGCACAGCGGCGACCGTCCCTTCGTGTGCAACTGGCTCTTCTGCGGCAAGCGCTTCACCCGCTCTGACGAGCTGCAACGCCACCTCCAGACCCACACGGGCACCAAAAAGTTCCCCTGTGCAGTTTGCAGCCGGGTCTTCATGCGCAGCGACCATCTGGCCAAGCACATGAAAACCCACGAGGGCGCCAAAGAAGAGGCTGCCGGGGCGGCCCCGGGCGAGGGCAAGGGCAGCTGCGGGGTGGAGACCCCGGGGGGCAAAGGCAAACGCGAGGCTGAGGGCAGCGCGGCTCCTTCCAACTGAGCTCTTTGGTTCCGCCTCCCTGCTGATCTCTAGGGGGCATTGGATGAGAGCCCCCAGGTCTGACACCCTTGGGGGGCGATTAAGTAAGAGGGGAAGGTGGTTATTTATTGATGGGGGAAAGTGGTGCTGGGACAGGGAGATGAGGCGCTAGGGGTTTTTAGTCTCTGGGGCTGGATGCGATGCGTTTGTTGGGGCCGGGAGGAGCTGCGGGCGCCCCTGTGTTCTTCCCTTCCTCACTATTTCTTCCACTCCTCCCTGGGCTGGGGGGTTAGGGTGAGACACACCTACCGCAGCTGGGGGGTGGAAGGAACAGGCTAGAGGAGACAGCGAGTCCCCTACCCCGGGAGCCGGAGAGGAGTGGGGCTGGCCGGGGCCCTGGGGGTAGATGTCTGGACACGTCCCTAGCGCCTGGGAACCGGAACATAAAAGCGCCTCCGGAGCCTCCCTGCGGCCCGGGTCTCTTTCATCCCCCATAAAGTGCTTCTGCCCCTAGGGTTTCCGGAGGGAGCGCTGAGATGGGGTGAGGGAGGCTGGGGGTCTCCCTTGGCGGAGGTGTCTCTATCTGGCTGGGAAGGTTGTTGCTGTAAAAATAATTCCTTTGATGTGCCTCCTTATTAACCCTTCCAGACCCGGTCTGATGGAGCCATGAAGGAAGAGGGGAAGAGGGCTGGAATCCTTGACAGCTCCCAGCCAGGGCTGTGGGGTGGAGGACAGAGTTAGATGTGGGGGTGGGGTGAGCGGGGAAGTCTCCTTCTAAAGCAAGAGAAAGGGATTTAGTGGGAGGAATGGAAGGAACTAACCCCTTCCTTTTCCAATTCTGAGTCAGCCCTTAACTCTTGGTCTATATAAAAAATACAATTCAGTGGCCTACAGTCCCCATCTACTACTCTAGGTAGGTTTTCAAGGCAGCCAGTAGCCCCAGCTGTAAAATTGATGTAGTTCCTTACCCTGGGTTCCCATCCTTTGCCTTTCCTTTGGGAGTGGAAGGAAGAGGGTTATTTGGGCTATTTGGGGGCAGATTGGGTGTGTCCCAGCAGAGGGACCTCCAGAGGTTCCCACTCGGAGTGGAGGACTCAGCCCCTGCCTGCTGGTCTCCTGGCCACCTCCTTGGCCATCACGAGGAGGAAGCTGAACCCCACTCTTGCTTCAGCAGGGCCCTTGCCTTTCCCTCGCACCCGAAAGCCTGCCCCCGTGGTACAGTGCCTAGGAGGCTCCTTCCTCCCCATCTCGTCTGGGGGGGAAGCTCTCCTTCCACATGAAGGAGTTCTCCTCCCACTGGAAGGGGTTCTGCCTTCTGAGGTGACATCTAGGAAGCTGTCCCCATTCCCTTCTCCTTTAGATGCTAGAAATATATTTTGATTATGATCATGGGGTTGGGAGGGAGGAACAGAGGGAGGGGAGAAGCCCAGCAGAGGCTGAGCCAAGCATAGGGGAAAGGAGCTGATATGTAGAAGGGTCTGGTAGGCCACAGGTGGTCCCCCAGAGCTGGAGGGCTTTCCCAGGCTCAAGGGTGAGGCCTTAGATTCCCTCTGACCCCTCCCACTCCCCTTGCTCCCTTTCTCCACCCAGAGCCCTCTGCGGGATTAGCTGTGTATTGATTTTTAAGTTATAAGCAAAAGGTATTTTATTTAATATTAGGGCACGTATGTGTGCATGTTGTGTGTACCTGTGTGTGTGTGTGTGTGTGTGTGTGTGTGTGTGTGTGTGTGTTTCTCTACTGAGCCTGGGGTCTCCAGCCAGGGAGACCCCATCTTGTTCACCCTGTCCAAGTTCCTGGGGCCTAGGCCCATAGCATCTCTTCCTCCCTTGGGGATGCTGAAGCCTAGTCCGAGGTCTGGGAGCTACATGGGAAGGTGGGGCTGGGATCTGGGTGGGAATATGCGTTTATGTAGAAAGGGGCCCTCCTTAAAAGGGACAGGGATGTTTTCCCTGAGGGACTCATTGGCCTGGGGTAGTTTAAGAGGTAATGTTCTTTCTTTTTTCTCCCTCTCTTCCCTACTTCCTGCTAACCCGAGCAGAGGTTGCTTTCCTCACTGAGAGAGTGGAGGGCAGGAGGAAAGCTGACAGTGCCTCCAGGTGGAGGGGGCAGAGAGGGAGGGCACTGTGGGTGTGGGATGCCTTTCTCCTCCACCCATCGAAACCAGCCACCCCCTCCTTGTGCCACCAAAACAGCCTTTTCCACTGGCCATTCTAAGGGGAACTCCCAAATGGGTGTTGGTGGTGGGAGGACATGGATGTTCCCCACTATAGAAGCCCCAAGCTCTAAGGTATGCATTGGGCGCTTTGGATAGGTTTTCTTCTGCTCCCCTGTCTTATAGATCTAGGTCGCTTGGCTGCCTGCCTTTCCAGGCAGCCCCCCTAGAGGAAAATGTAGGAATTTTTTTCTTTAACTGCTGTGAACCCACTTTGGGGGGGAGGAGGAGGAGGAAGAAACAGCCTGTGTTTTTTATGCAAAAATAAAGTCATCAACCACATCTTGCCTCATTTGTGTTCCAGCTCCATTTCCTTTTTGACTCAGTGTCCCTCAGCCGTGAGGGCCAGGTCTGGGCTGCAGAGTGGGGTGGACACTTCCCTTGGGAGCTGCACCTCCATGGGGTTGGGTCAGAGCCTGGACCCTGGGTCTGATCCTTCCCCGAGGTGGCTGATACAGAAGGTGGGGCAATATTCCCTTTAGGTTGATAGCTGGGCTATCCTTCCCTGGTCTTCACCTGTGGGGATGAGAAGGTTCTAGATCTTTCCTCCCTCCTCCACATTTAAGCCCCTTCTGTCTCCCACCCTACTAAGAACACTGGTTCCCTCCCTTCCCAGGCATAGCTGGCCTCTTGGCTCCCTCATCCTGCCCCCATGGGGGTGTGCATGTCAGCCGTACCTTTGGTGAGGGTGACTGGCAGTGATTTCTTCACCCAGGATGATCCTTATCAGGGACAAGGCGATGAAAGGCAGCCGAGATATCTGATAGGCTCCCGAGATATCTGATAGGCTCCCGCCCAGCTGGAAAGTATGAGGGAAAGGCCCCTACTACAACTCAACAGCTCGAGACCCGCCACGGTTACACAACCGTGGTGTGCACAAACATACCCTCACCGGACCTATGGTGTGCCCGCCCTGAGAGATATGCGAAATACCCATGTGCACACATTTTCCCAGGCCTCTCAATACATGGCACATAGTTGGTGCCTAATTCATGTCAAATGAGTTAAAAGCCTCAAGACTTCAGAGCTTCAAAGCTAGGATGCTTAATAGAGGATCAGTTTTGGGATCCAAAGGGGCAGGGGTAGGTTATTGTGTTCTTTCACCTTCCCATACTATTTTTTGCCAAAATTATTATTTTCCCCTAATGGGATTCCCTATTTCCCCCACTCTAACCCTAACCCAATTTCTCAAAATCAAATCTGGTATTCAGGTTGGCCTATCCAATCACTCGTTTGGGAGATTCCGGCGTCACGCAGTTTAAGGCCAGGTTGGGATGAGGGCAGGAAATTGATTTAGGGCTTATAGAGGAAACCAGGCAGGTTTGGGGGCCAGTTGTTTGTTTCCATCTGCTCCTGACTGAGAAGGCTGGGAGGAGGAGGGACAGGTGTGTTTTCCTGTGACCTCATGCCTGCCCCACTCCTGCAGGTGCCTCTTTTGTCTTCCTGGTTCTGAGGGAGTTAGACCCCAGGAACCTGGAGCGTGCGCTCCTCCTCTCCCCCGCGGCTGCCCCAGGGACAGGAGGGCAGCTGCGGTCCGGCTGGGCCTGTCTGGGCAGGGCTGGGGCCGCCTCTCCTCCCCTTGCAGCTCCTCCCTCCCGGTGACCTGCATTCTTAGCGGGGGCCTTTGGTGGGGCTCTGACGCTTGCCTCCTCGCTTGCAATGCTGCCTGGCTGGCCTGGCCCCCCTGCAGAGCCCAAGGCCACCTCTGACCCCTCAGATGTGGCGCCTTGGTAGGAGGATCTGGAGGGAAATCAGAACATCTGGGCTGGCTGTCTGGGTGACCTCTCTGAACCATCTCCTCTCCTGGGAAGTGGGAGTCGAATCCCTCTAGGGTGGGTGAATGAAAAAAGGAATGGGAAAATGACAGAGAAGGCAGCCTGGGAGCTGCAGCCTCGGGCAGCGCGGCCTCTTCTCCTGCCCGTTCCCGCCCCCCAGCGGACAGCCGGGGAAGTGCAGGAGGCGAACCACCTTTCCTGCAGGCTGCTGGCACGCCCATGTTCGCCTGCACACAGCCTTGACATTTGCTTCTGGAATGACACCCAATAGCAACCTCACAACCCCTCCCCGACATTGCACCAGAAGCATTTTTCACCTTCCCATCCATCCTGGTGTGCCTGACTGCTCAGCGTCCTAGCAGTGTAGGTTTGAAAGAATCCTTGAAACCAACTTCACCAAAAAACTGTTAGAACTAATAAGCACAAGATACGAAGTTAACATACACAAATCAGTAGCGTTCCTATACACTAACAACGAACGATCTGAAAAATAAACCAAGAAAACAAATCCCTTTACAACAGCTACTAAAAAAAATTTAGGAATAAATTTAACCCAGGAGGTGCAAGATCTGTACACTGAGAACAATAAGACATTGATGAAAAAAATTGTAGACACAAATAAATGGAAAGACATTTTGTGTTCATGGAGTGAAAGAATTAATATCGCTAGGCCTATTGCAGTGGCTCACACCTGTAATCTTAGCACTCCAGGAGGCTGAGGCAGGAAGATTGCTTGAGATCAGGAGTTCAAGACCAGCCTGAGCAAGAGTGGGACCCGTCACTACTAAAAATAGAAAAAAATTAGCTGGGCAACTAAAAATAGAAAAAAAAATTAGCCAGGTGTGGTGTTACCTGCCTGTCATCCCAGCTACTTGGGAGGCTGAGACAGGAGGACCGCTTGAGCCCAGGAGTTTGAGATTGCAGTGAGCTAGGCTGATGCCACGGCACTCTAGACCCAGTGACAGAGCGAGACTTTGCCTCAAAAAGAAAAAAAAAGAAGAATTAATATCTCTAAAATGTCCATGTAATCCCCAGAAGTAGATAATCTGCAGTATCTCCTCTCCTTCCATTCTTGGAGAGCTCCACAGAGAAAAAGAGATGCATTTGCTTAAATGCTGGTTATGGAGGGATGGTTTATGGAGGAAAATGAACTGGAAACCATTAGGGATTAGAACATTAGGGATCAGAGCCCACCTCCACATGGCTGTGTGTCCTCTTTGGCCAAGGCTTCTCCTTTGCTGTTTCAGTTTAACTATATTGTAAAGGCACCAAATCTTTCTCTTTTTTTCTTGAGACAGAGTCTCACTTTGTTGCCCAGGCTAGAGTGCCATGGTGTCAGCCTAGCTCACAGCAACCTCAGACTCCTGGGCTCAGGCGATCCTTCTGCGTCAGCCTCCCGAGTAGCTGGGACTACAGGCATGCGCCACCATGCCCGGCTAATTTTCTCTATATATTTTTAGTTGGCCAATTAATTTCTTTCTATTTTTAGTAGAGACGGGGTCTTGCTCTTGCTCAGGCTGGTTTTGAACTCCTGAGCTTGAGCTATCCTCCCGCCTCCGCCTCCTAGAGTGCTAGGATTATAGGCGTGAGCTACCACGCCTGGCTAGCACCAAATCTTTGAACTAGAAATTTCTACATTTCCTTTCAAAGCTATCTTCCTGTCAGTTTGAGCACTGTGAGGCAGAATAGCCTTTTTGGAGTCAGATAGGTTTTGTGCATATGTGCCTTTTTAAAAAAATGCATTAACGTAAGCTATCCCTACTCCTCCTGGCTTGCGACCAGACCACTCTGCTATATACAGTATCTTATTCCCCCGGCGCCTTTATAATTCAAGCCAGGACTCAGGTAGTTGAGGTTCTTTCTTAATCGCAGATGCACCAGCAATCTCTGCTCTCTGACAAATCCTCCCTTTTCACGCAGGCCTCTTTCAGCCCCTAGCTCCAGCTCCCCGCAGCAATCCCATTGGATGAGCACGCGGATTAGTCCCAGCCTTTACCAGGCCTGAGAGGGGTGCCGGAGTAGGGCAGGGAGCCAGGTAGGGCTTGCAAGGCCTCTGCGCTCCTACAAGTGGTGCTAGCGCGCACCCTGGTGGAAAACGGGGGAACTGCAAGCGCTCTGTTTCGGCTCCGCCCCCTAGGCCAAAGGCCATCCAGGTCACCTGGGATCCTTCGCCCAATGGGACCAACCTGAGCCGAAGCGGAGGAGGTGGCGTCCGGGACCAAGGTGGGGGTCTTGTGGGGAGAGATCGTGAAGGGCATACAGCACTGGGGACATGAGAAGGAGTGGACAGAAGAGGGGCGGGTGTCCGGGCATGCGCAGGACCGTGGGACTCTTGGAGAGGGGTGGGCTAGCAAGAGAGGTGGTCCCACTGCTGCCCCAAGGCCAGGACTCCCAGTAGGACAGGACCCTCAGAATGTGCAGTGTCTGCACCCGCCTGCTGACTCCCGAGCCAGGATCTTGGGGAGAGCGTGTGCCTCTGTTTGTGCACTGCGTGCATCGCGTGTGCGTGCGGTGCTGAGCGTCCCGGAGCCAACCGCAGCGTCTTCCCTGCGTGTCTGCTTGCACGTGTTGGGGGAGGGGCTCCCTACGGCTGAACCGTGGCCAGGCTCAGGAGAGGTGGCAAGGTGGAGACACACTCCCCACCTCTCCCCAGATGGCATCGTCAAGCCCTGAGGCCCCATGTTCCTGCGACTGCTTTGTCTCTGTGCCCCCGGCCTCAGCCATCCCAGCCGTGATCTTTGCCAAGAACTCCGACCGACCCCGGGACGAAGTGCAGGAGGTGGTGTTTGTACCAGCAGGCACTCACACCCCTGGGAGCCGGCTGCAGGTGGGTTAGCCCTTATTGGTTGCTGGGAGAAGTGGCAGATCTAGGCATTCTTCTAAAACCTTCTTCTCCTGCTCCCCACACCTGGGAGGCTGCCAGAGGTAGTGGAAAGGGTGTGAGCTCCAAGTCTACCAACCTGGACCTTGAGCCGATTACTTGGCCTCTGTCGACCTCAGTTTCCTCGTCTGTAAAATGGGAATAAGACCTTCCTCAAAGCGACAAAGTGCCAGCATGTTGTAGGTGCTACTCCTTTCTGAGTGGCCTCTTCCTTTCTCCTCCCTCACCTCCAGTGCACCTACATTGAGGTGGAACAGGTGCCGAAGACGCATGCTGTGATTCTGAGCCGCCCTTCTTGGCTATGGGGGGCTGAGATGGGTGCCAATGAGCACGGTGTCTGCATTGGCAACGAGGCTGTGTGGACCAAGGAGCCAGTTGGAGAGGGGGAAGCCCTGCTGGGCATGGACCTACTCAGGTGTGGACTCTGCCCTCCCTCATCTCCCCCCCGACACATCAGAAATCTGGGAGCGGAGCCTCTGTGGACCTCAGTTTCCTCATCTGTAAAATGGGATGACCTGGGTTCATCCTCCGCTTCCCCAGCATGGTCCACAGGGGCCTCCTCCTCTCTGCTCTCACCAGGGAGGCTGCCCTGCCTTTCCTCTCTCTGGGACCCATCTCCTCCACAGTCTGATAAGGAACCTCCAAATGCAGCCACCTTTGGGCCTCTCCTGGCCCAGAAAGAGAGCCGCGGTTTAAAATTCTTTTTCAATAAATGAAAATTTTTTTCAATTGAAATTTCATGTAAGCCGGGTGTGGTGGCTCAGACCTGTAATCCTAGCACTCTGGGAAGCCTAGGCAGGAGGATCGCTTGAACCAAGGAGTTGAAGGTTGCAGTGAGCTATGATGACACCACTGTACTCTACCCAGGGTGAAAGAGTGAGACTGTCTCAAAAAAAATTTCACGGAGAGTCCTGATTTATAAAACTTATAATCATGGAGCAGCTCTGATTAGAGAGAGGTTCGGGACTCAGGGCACTTCTTTCTCTGAGATTGTTTCAGGCCCTTTTTTTTTTTGAGACAGAGTCTCACTCTCTTGCCTGGGCTAGAGTGCTGTGGCGTCAGCCTAGCTCACAGCAACCTCAAATTCCTGGGTTCAAGTGATCCTCCTGTCTCAGCCTCCAGAGTAGCTGGGACTACAGGCTTGTGCCACCGTGCCCGGCTAATTTTTTCTATTTTTAGTTGTTTGGCTAATTTCTTTGTGTTTTTAGTAGAGACAGGGGTCTCGCTCTTGCGAGAGTTGGTCTCAAACCCCTGAGCACAAACGATCCACCCCCCTCGGCCTCCCAGAGTGCTAGGATTATAGGCGTGAGCCACCACGCCCGGCCTGTTTCAGGCCTTTTCATGGGACCCTGAGAACACAGCTTGGAAACCACTGGCACAATTGTGTTTAATACAGTCAATACCGGAGCATTTGCTGTGTGGTGTGAGCCTGTCATTGAATCTCTCTGGGCCCCTTCTGTCCACTGGGGCTTCTAACACCAGCCACTGATACCCCCATCACCCTCTGTGCCCTGGCCCTCTCTCTGCCAGGCTGGCTTTAGAACGGAGCAGCTCCTCCCAGGAAGCCTTGCATGTGATCACAGACTTGCTGGAGCGCTATGGGCAGGGGGGCAGCTGCCGGGAAGACCCCGCACCATTGTGCTACCACAACACCTTCCTGTTGGCTGACCGCACTGAGGCATGGGTCCTGGAGACCGCTGGGAGGCTCTGGGCTGCACAGAGGATCCCAGGTGAGGGTCCCAGGGTGGGGTCTACCCCACAGAAGTGTTCCCCCTTTGCCAGCCTGGGCAGGTGGGAGAGAGGGTGGGGGCAGGGAAGGGCCCAATCCAAGAGCAAGCCTCTCAGGATATCCAGGGAGAAGAGAACTTTAGGAATTCTCTTCCTCCTTCAGTTGGATAAGTCCTCCTTGTGCCTCAGCCTGCCACCTCCTCTGGGAAGCCTTCCTGGACTTCTCTGGGTGGTCAGGTTTCTGCCTTGTGTACAAGCAGGTTCTTCATTGCACTCTCCACAGTTGCAAAGTTACATTTATCTCTGTGATTATTTTGTCTGCCTCCCCACCAGACTAGGCTCCACGAGGGTAGGTGGTTCCCTTTACCAGCATGTTGTCAGCTCCTAGCCCAGTGCCTGGCACAGCATAGGTGCTTAATGATAAATGAACAACTCCTGCATCTCCTCCACAGAGGGGGCCCGCAACATCTCCAACCAGCTGAGCATTGGCACAGACATCTCGGCTGAACACCCGGAGCTTCGGACCCATGCCCAGGCCCAGGGCTGGTGGGACGGCCAGAGCACCTTTGACTTTGCTCAGGTCTTCTCCCTGGCCCAGCAGCCTGTGCGCATGGAGGCTGCCAAGGCCCGCTTCCGGGCTGGGCGGGAGCTGCTGCAGCAACAGCCAGGTCAGTGAGCAGTGCCAGCCACTCTCCCCTCCCGCAGAGTCCCATTCTGCCCCAGGGCCTTACCCTCCTCTCTTCAGTAGGAGGCATCACAGCGGAGGTGATGATGGGCATCCTCAGGGACAAGGACAGTGGCATCTGTATGGACTCTGGAGGCTTCCGTACCACCGCCAGCATGGTGTCCATCCTGCCCCGGGATCCCACACAGCCCTGCGTGCACTTCCTTACTGCCACACCTGACCCATCCAGGTGGGAGGGATGAGGGCGAGGAAGGCTGGGGAGGGGGTCCCACAGAGGCGATGAGAGGATGTGATACACCCCAGCCCTTCCTTCCATGTCCCTCTAGGTCAGTGTTCAAACCTTTCATCTTCGGGGTCGGGGTGGCCCAGGCACCCCAGGTGCTTTCCCCCACTTTTGGAGCACAGGACCCTGTTCGGACCCTGCCCCGATTCCAGACTCAGGTGGATCGCCGGCACGCCCTCTACCGTGGACACCAGGTGGCCCTGGGGCTGATGGAGAGTGATCAGGTAACCCCAGGCAATGGGACTCTAGAAATGAGGGGACCCAGGAGTGGAGGAGAGACTCCAGAGCTGGGGGAAGGTCCCTCCCTTTAAAGCTAGGACAGTGTCGGGTGGTCCCTCCTTTCTCCTGCTCCTGCGAGGTGGCATACAGGCCTCACTTCATCTCGAGGGAAGCCTGTCCTGGGCAGACTCATCCCGGCTCTTCTCTGCAGGACCAGGGGCAGCAACTCTGGCGGAAGCAGCGGGATCTGGAGCGGGAAGGCCTGGAGGCCGTGCGGGGGCTGCTGGCTGGTGAGTGGGCCCCACCCCCCCAGGAGCTGGGCTGCCTCTTCCAGACCTTCGTGGAGAGGGAGCACCAGGCGTACACCTGAGCACCGCAGCTTCTCCAGGACCCTGGGAGCCCCTGCCCTGAGCCGGGATGGCGGGGCCGGAGCAATCCCTTCACGGCCCTCAGCCGTGTTTTCGGAGCAGCCAGCTCGACCTTTGCCTTAATAAATGCGTTTTATGTTCTTGTTCAGTGAACTTGATCCCAGATCCAGTGGGGGTGGGAGAGCTAAGTGAGGGCAAAGGCAGCCCCGGGCTGGCTGTGGGGCCTGTGGTTGTCCCGCTGGGCAGCAAATTCTTATGACTTAGCTGATGGGGACTAGACGGGAAGATGGGGAGGGGCTTCTCTGGCAGTGTGCGCGTGTGTGCGTGACGATCATGCCTGGCACAGTAGCTGGCAACTGCTTGGGGAGACCATAGGTCTTTGGTCTTGGCTTGGGTCTGGGAAGGGCACTCCCTGGGGGTGGCAGTGAGAGATGCCCACCGTGAGATGCACCCTCTGTCAGGAGCCAGGAGGCCATCTGTGGAGCCTAAAGTGTGCCCACCCTTTGGGTAGTTCCCAAAAGATTAGAAACTTGTTCTGTAGAATCAGGCTGTGTGTTAAGGCTCAGATTTTCTGTTTCCTGGTGCTTTTACAAGTTGCTTTCCCTGAGATGCCCCCAAATGACACAAAAAGCACATTCAAGGGCCTAGAGACACTTTATTGGGGATGGGCTCCTGCCACAGGTGAGGGGTCTGAGAAGGACGGCAGGCCCCACTCGCAGAGATAGGCTGGTAGAGAATCATTTCTTGATTCTCTTGGTTGTAGTTTTGGTTGTGCTGGGGACCCCAACCAGAGAGGCCTTGGGGGCTGCAGCTGCTTGGGCCCCCTTCCTTGCCTGGACGGAGCTTTGCTGGCCCCTGGGAACCACAGTGCTTGCTTTCTTGGTGGGCGAGGAGGCCTGGGGTGAGGAGGCAGCCTCAGGGGGTGTCTCCTTCTCTTGCCTGGGAGTGACAGAAGGGCTGCTGTCCCCAGCCATGGGCACTCCGGGCAGCAGGGGCAGGTCTGTGAGGACGGGCTGGGTCTCCATCCTCAGAAGGTGCTCTGTCAGGGCTGCCTGCTGCCTGTGTGCCTGGTGCCTGCTCATCTCCTGCTCCAGCTCCTGGATGAAGCCTAGGAGAGGAGGGGCGGGGTGAGGGAGCCCTGGGCTCAGAGAGGTCTCTGGTAGACCCCCTGCCTGCCCTGGTCGGTAAGAGCCTGAGGCTGGGGCCCAGGGCTGCACTGTCTACTACCTCTGGCCCAGACGCTGCTCTGAGCTTGGGGTCCCTTCCCCAGACACCACTGGCATCTTAGCTTTCCCCATGCCCCACAGGGCAGGCGCAGGCTCCAGGGAGGCTGAAAGCCTTGAAAAGTAGGGTCACCTCGCTCTGAGCAGAATGGGCCACTCAGCTCTGGAAACTCCTCATCCTCCTCGCCCGAGGCTTCATCCTCCTCATCCGAGGCCCAGCGCTCCAACACAGGCTGCCCGTCCAGGTCCAGGAGCAGCGGCAGGGCTTCTGTCACCAGCTCCCTGCAGGGCAGAAAGAGCAGCGGCTACCTAGGAGGGCACTCAGTGTGGAAAGTGGGAGGAGTCAAAACCATAGGCCACAGCACCCACCTGGAGGGGTGGCGGGGCATGAGCTGGGGGGCAGGGCTTGGGGTCAGCCCCAGAGAGCTGAGGTTGGCTCCTGTGGCCTGATGGGGATGAAGGGGGAAGGTGCCATGGACAGCGACTCTGGGTTTGCAGGCTGAGAGAGAGCCCGCATGGGTTAGCCGGGGCAGCTCAGCCATCCCCTCGTTCCTCCCCGCTCTCCTCACCGGTAGCCGTCCTGGTTGGTGCAGCTGTTTCCCGTCAAGTTGAGGATGAGCAGGCTCTGGGGGAACTCATCTGCGCACGCCAAGCAAGGGAGAATGAGCTGCTCGTACCCATCTTCCCGCCCAAAGCCACCACCTCTCTGCCAAGCCTCCTGGACCCCCTGAGGACGAAGCGTGGACCTGCGGGGCTGTGGTTAACGCGAGCACAGGGAGATGGGCGCAGAGAGGATGGTGGGCCCCACGAGGACATGTCCTGCAAGGCAGGGCAATGGCGTTCCTACCCAGCTGCAGTGTTTCTATCAGGTTCTCAGAAAGGTCCAGCAACTGGAGGCACGGGAGGTCGACCAGGTTTTCCACCTGCCTGATTTGGTTTCCTGCCAGAGACAGGAAGCTGTAGGGGAAGGAAGGGGTACAGAGGCAGAGCTGAATCACAGAACAGCTGGAGGAAGGGAGAGGGCACCAGGCACCTGGGTCCCCTAGCTAGACAGCTGGATGACACGTGGGGACACATGGCCTTCTGGGGTGAGGGAAGCATAATTAGGCTTGCTGGGCCCTCAGCTGACAAGGAGCCAGGCTTGGAGAGATCTGAACCAGTTCTTCGGGGTGTTGCTAGGCTCTCCCTACCCAGCCCTCCCATGCCTGAGATTTGGCACCACATACCGCAAGGATGGGACACAAGCCAGGTTCTCAATTCGCTGGATCTTATTCTGCAGGAAGAAACCGAGGTGGGGAAACCAAGCTGAGATCAGCTGGTGGGGGACTCTTTAAGGGGACAAAGCCCCAAGACCCTGTCTACTCTTGTAGCTGGTGATCTGCTGCTTTGGGAATGATAATCCTGGTCCTTGAACAAAATGCCACTACCTTAAGAAAGATGATTTGCTTTCTCTGAGTGGATGGTTAAGGGTAACTTGGAGTGGTTAAATTGACTAAAGTATAGGCTTCTGACCCCACAACCAAAGAGTGACCTGGGAATCAGAGAAGGAACCAAGAGGCCACTAGGGAAATGGAAAGGGCCTTGGTGGTGGCTTGCATACAGAGGGAACAATGAGCGTACATTAATTTGATTGGTTAAAGTTTCTGGGGGGAAAGTTTAAGGGAGCTGGGTATATTCAACCCGGGGAAGGCTGAAGATCAACCAGCCACCATCGCCATCAAACAGCCTTTAAGGATCTGAAGGGTGTAGAGGAATCTTCATAGTTTACTCATCATCTTCTTCAAAACAAGAAATGAGCTTGAGCTACATAACATGAAAGATTTAGGCTAGACACCAAGAACTTCTAGACTAATAGACGTGTCCTATAAAGAACAGTGTTTCAAGAGCATTCAGGATCTCTTTTCGGGGAGTCAGTCTTTCAATTCAGGAGAATTTTTGATTCACCTGGGAAAGGTTTAAATGAAGGTCTGCTTGCCTGAACACCAGGGAATGGACAGGATGACAGAGTAGGCCCACAGTGGGTGGGGGAAGAGGAAGGAAGGGCAGAGGGACAAGAAGTTACCGCTTGCAGATAGAGGCTGTGAAGACTCTGGAGGGCCTCTAAGTTCCTGATACTGGTAATCCCCTCCCGGTCAAGGCGGACAGTCTGCAGTTCAGCAAGAGTGTGAAACCTGGGAGAACAGTGGGCAAGGTGGTGTGACAGAGCGCCACATCTGCGGTCTCTTAGCAGGGAGGATGGCGGTGGGAAGGTGTTTCAAGGAGGGGTAGATGGCTGAATGATTTTGATCAGATATCAGGAACAGCTTCTAGATATCTTGAGGTGGAGTCTAGATCATGAAACTAACTTGACTTGGAGACCTGGATCTTCGTCAGTAGCATGGGGAGGGGTCAGAGTGAGAGAGGGTAAGGCCCCTCTGGGAAACTGGATGATGGCAGCTCATGGTCCTTGGAGAGATTCAGAGGTAAGAGAAGGCGTCCTCTGGCCAGCTTGGTTTGTGGAGGCAGGGAGAGGAACAGAGATGAGACATGAGACAATCTCTGCAGGAAGAGCCTTCCTTGCCTCTATTTTGGGCAGCCCATGGAAGGAAAATCACTTGTTCCATCCACCCATTCATTAATTCCACAACATTTACTTAGTGCCTACTAGAGAAAAATGACAGAGTCCCCACCCATAACTATTAGAGAGGCAGGCCAGACATCTATGACAAGAGGATGGCAGAAGCAAGTACAAGGGACTGAGGGAGTACATGGGCTGTGCACCAAGTCCAGAGTAGGGGGATCAGGAAATGCTTCCTGGAGGTGGTGTGATAGATGAGTAGGAGCCCCGAAGACAGGAGAGGGAGGGGGAGAAGGCATTTCAAGCAGAACAAATAGTATGTGCTAATCCAGCCTTTATCAAACTGAGGGTGCCCTTGAATCCTTTGGATGGGGTTCATTAAAATGCAGATTCTGATTCAGTAGGTCTGGGGTGGGCCTGAGATTCTTCATTTTTAACAAGTCCCCAGGTGATGTCAATGCTGCTATCCCTCCCCAACCTGAGTAGGAAAGTGCTAAGGTATGAGAACAGGGTGTGAGAAACTGCACACTTGTGGAGAGTGGCCATAAATAAGGTTGAAAAGCTAGCAGAGGTCAACTCATGCTTAGGTGTTTGGATTTTATTCTGGAGGAAATACGGGATGAAGGAAATTTCTATCGGGCTGCCTGGTCAGATTTGTCAGAAGGATCACTTTGGCAACAGGGTAGGGAGGCTGGAACAGGGGCAGGGAGACTAATTAGGAGTTCATGGAGAGGTGATTACGGCTTATCTAAGGCAGTTGAGTGAGGATGATGAAAAAGAAATAGAATAGTTTTTAAGGAGGGAAAATTAATTGGACACCCCTGGTTGGATATGTGGAGTAAGTGGAGAGAGACAAGTAAAGCGCAGGGAACTGTCACCCTGAGCATTTCCGTCTCCTAGATCCCCTTTCCTCCCCCCACCCCCTCACCCCCTGCCGTGCACTCACATCTTCTCTGACAGTTCTTCATCCTCAGGGAAGGTCAAGTTCCGCTTAGTGATGAGGGCTTCGGTAATGCAGAAGCTCTCTTCCTCTGGACTCTGGGCAAGCTTAGCTGTGAAAACAGGAGTCCAATTGTCACATTTCCTCATTCTTGTGTAACCAGCTCCATAAGCAAGAAAATGTCTTCTCAATAATGTTTTCACTCCCTTATATTTCAAATGAGTTTTCAGTGTTCACAATATGTCTGGGGCTGGCAGCTCTAAGTGTCCTTGACAGTGAGTTTTATCTCAGCCCTGCTAGCTTAGCAGCTATAGTCTCAAAATTGGCAGAGAATAGAGAGCTCTCAGTAAGATTTGCTGATCAGAAATTTGTAACTTTCTGTTGCACTAATGCATTCTCTTTTGAGTTTCTTTTCCAGAAACAGTGGAACCTCCTTGTAGCCATGAGATAACTACAAAGCTTCACACCACCTGTTCACCGGGAGAAGACAAGATAAGCGACACTCCACTACCCAAAGACGCACTGAGCCTTCCCACAAAGCTGAAAGAATGACCAATATTAACCTCTAGCTCATTATAATACTAAAATCCCTGCCTTGGGACTTATCCGCCATTTTTGGATCATGGGATGTATGTGCTAGCATGATTTCTCACTGTGCTTGCATGCCCTGCACTCCACCCCAAACATGCAATTATGCTCACACCCCTCATGCCCTATTCATTTTGCCTCCAGAAAAAAACGCTGACCCTGTTGGTTGTGGAGACGAATTTGAGGCAGTCCATACCTCCCACCTCCCAGAAGATGCACATCCACTGAAATAAATCCTTCCTTGACAATCCTCGTTGTCTCAGTAATTGGCTTTCTGTGCGGCAAGCAACATTGATCCCCCCTGTGGGTTCGTTAACATTTGGCGGCCTGACCCCACTGTTGTCCAACTGTTCTACCCACCATCCCACCTCCCTAACTCACCTCCAGGCATAATCTAAAATAAAAGGCTGCAGTCTGAGGCGGGAGAGGAAGGAAGAGGAGCCTAACAGCTCTGGCGGCTCCTAGAGATGACAGAAGGAGACAGGATGGCAGGAGGAGAGAGAAACTCAGAGACTTGAGAGACAAGGGACAGGGGTTGATTCAGAGCAAATTGTTGGGATGGGGTCGAAGACAACAGTAAATTGAGGTGGAGAGTCTGAAGTTTGAGGGGTGTGGAGGGACTTTGCTGGCAGCAAACTAGGGGGTTGTGGGCAGGAATGGTGAGAGAGGAGCGGTTCCTAGCATTCAGGAGTCGTTGCTAGGAGACCGGACGCCAGGAAGCGGGGGCGGGGTAAAGGTGAACGCCAGTGTCCGGGTTCAGCGCGGCGCATGCGGATTACTGCTCCAGCCCATTGCTTCCGGCCCCGGGGCTCGCTGTCCCACAATGCTTAGCTATTTCCGTCTCCGCTCGGGTCCTGTCCGTTCTTCCGGTGGAGATGGCTGCGGCGGTGACTGGGGTGCTGCGAGGAGGTCTCTTGCCCCAGGCGGGTAAGGAGTGGCCCAAGTCTTCACGGCGTGTCCGGTCGGCGCTCTCTTGTCCTCGTCTCTCCTAGTCTACCCCTAACCCTTCCCGTAACCTCTGACCCCAGACAGCTCCCAGTGGCCCCTGACCCCAGCCAAATCGCTGCCTCCTTAGCTGATCCAATTTCTTGTGACTCCAGAGTCTGGTAATCACAGCAGCAGCGTCTTAGCTCTTGTCCGCCTCCTCCAGAGTTTCCTTTGCTTGGACCACTCCCCGCCCAGGCCTTTGCATTATGCCTCCATTTTAAAATCTCAGCCTAATCGCTGGTTGCGGTGCCTCACGCCTGTAATCCCAGCTACTGGGGAGGCTGAGGCGGGAGGATCGCTTGAGGCCAGGAGTTTTGAGACCAGGGCAACATAGTGAGCCCGTTTCTAAAAAAAAAATAAAACAAAACAAACAAGGTCTCAGGCTGAAATGTCACCTCCTCAGGCCTTTCCTCGCTTTCCTCTGCAAGTCAAGTTTCCTCAGTTAAAGATATATTATGCACCCTGTTTACTGACCTCTTAACCCCATCACAATCTGAAAATCTGCTTTTGTTTATTCGTGTGTCTCCTATTAAACTCCATAAGGGCAGAGCCATGTTCACACAGTATAGCCAGCAGGTGGCATGATACCTGATGTTAGTAGGCGTGCAATAGATATTTGTTTAATAAATGAATTTGAGTACTTAATATAAGCCAGGCACTGTGATAAATGTTTTACATGTATTATCTCATTAAAAAAATTTTTTTTTTTGAGACAGAGTCTCACTCTGTTGCCCGGGCTAGGATGCTGTGGCGTCAGCCTACCTCACCGCAACCTCAGACTCCTGGGCTCAAGCGATCCTCCTGCCTCACCCTCCCGAGTAGCTGGGACTACAGGCATGCGTCACCATGCCCGGCTAATTTTTTATATATGTATTTTTAGTTGTCCAGCTAATTTCTTTCTATTTTTTTTAGTAGAGACGGGATATCGCTCTTGCTCAGGCTGGTCTTGAACTCCTGAACTCAAACGGTCTGCCAGCCTTGGCCTCCCAGAGTGCTAGGATCATTTAAATCTTAAAGCACCATGTGAGAAAGGCATTATCATCCTCTCTTTACAGACAGGGAATCTGAAATTAAGAACAGACCAGTCGAGTGACTGGTCAAAGTCACAGCTAATAAATGGCAGAAGAGAGTGAAATCCAGTTTCATTTGATTCCAGAACCTGCACTCTTAACAGGTTTTGTGGCCTCTGGCGATAAAACCTGTTACCCCAGCAAATCCCGATGCTCTCTGATTGTTAGAGCCACCTTCTGGCTGAATCTTTTCCTGAGGTCCCATCCCAGCCTTGAGAATGGCCAAAATGAGAAACTAGTCTTGGCCCTTGTGTTGAGGATGAAGGGGTCACTCTGGCTGAGGGTTTTTGAGTGCCTCCCTTGTTTTCTGAGGGGTGCTCTCCAGCATTTCCTGTAAACAGGAAGAGAAGAGGGAAGAGAGACTCTTCTGAGAAAGCTGTGAGGGTGATGTAACCTTTTTTTCCTCCTCTTATTTCAAATCACAAGAAAAGGCCTCAGAGCAGTAGTTAGAGCACTGGTTTTCGAACTTTAGCATCCATCAGCATCACAAGAAGGGCTTATTAAAGCACTGTTTGTGGGAGGATGAGCGGAAAAAAAAAAAGAAAGAAACACTATTTGCTGGGACCCACCCTAGAGTTTCTGATTTATTAGGTCTAGGGCAGGGTCTGAGAATTTGTATATCCAACAAATTCCCAGATGATGCTGATGTTGCTGGTGGGGGTGGGGGTGGGCATATTTTGAAAACCACTGCCCTAGACTAGAGGTTGGCATATTGTGGCAGGGCTGGTCACCATGTTTTATAAAGTTTTATTGGTACATAACCTTATCTATTTCTGTACATGTTGTCTATGGCTCCTTTTGGCAGAGCCGAATGTTCGTGAGAGACCATATGGACGGCCCCAAAACTTAAAATATTTACTATGTGGCCATGTAAGAAAAAGTTTGTTCAAACCTCTCCCTCTTTGTCAATGTGTTTAAAATACTCTCTCTTTTGTTCTCTCTGCACATAAAGAAGAGCTGCAGAGATGGGAAAGGTCACCCATTATAGGAGAAGAGAAAAGTTTGAGAGTGCAGGATTTCTGGCAGGCAATTCCTTATCCCACTCTTGTGCTGAGTGTAGCTCTGCGAAGTCATGACTGTCTCTGCCCAGCGGGTGTGCTTTTTCTCCATCTGGGCAAACTAGGGCCTCCAAGAGGCTACATCTCATCATGTTGCCATCTCCCCTCCCAGGCCAGCTGCCCACCCTCCAGACTGTCCGCCATGGCTCCAAGGCTGTTACCCGCCACTGGCGTGTGATGCACTACCAGCGACTGAAGCTGATGGCTGTGACTGAGTATATCCCCCCCAAACCAGCTGTTAACCCAAGATGCTTGCCACCTCCTCCCAGCCCCCCGCCGGAGGTAAGGAGGAGTCTGGGTACATGTCGCTTGGTGGTGGGATGGCGGACTAAAGCAGTCTTCCCTCTGGTTGTAGTGAAGTAGGACTCCAAGCTGTAGTCACTCACATCATTATTTCACTTTCTCACTTTGACTGCATGGTCCAGATACTTTGAAATGAAATCTGCACTTGACTCAATTGGCCTTTAGGCTCTGAATTGGATGGGACTCCTGGACTTCCTTCTTCTTCACTTGTCTCCAAAAGTGTGTGTGTGTGAAAGCTACTCAAGTAGGTGGGGTAGGGAGAGTATCTCTCCTGTCTTAAAAGGAGTTAAAGATTCTGTGTTTTCCTAGAGGAATGATAGAGGTTTTCTGTCCTTAAAAAAAGAACAGAAAGATCAGTGGAGAATCTGTAACTCTGGTGGTTCCTATTATCGTAGTAGTCTGCTGCTGCTTAAGGACTAAATAGTTGTCATTTCCTGCTAGGGGCTGGAATATGGGGAAGCAGTCAGCAACTGCAGCCTGAGGGGTCTCGGTCGGATGTTTGACACTGATTGAAGAGATGATATGAGTCAAATGGCAGCAATTCCTCAAAGATGACTAGGAGGGCAGCCCACCCATTCCACCCGTCCAGGTTTTCTCCTCCGAGAGCAAAGAGCTGTCTGCAATGAGCCCTGAAAGGTCAGCCTGTGGAGTAGTACTTGGCAAACCATGTTTTAGTGGCTGGGCCTCTTTTACCAACTCTTAGCTTTTGCCCAGCTAACATCAATTGACAGCATTTCTCCCCCAGTTCGAACAAAAGTAAAGTCATTGAATGGAATTTTTTTTTAAATTTATTTATTGTATTTCATTCATTCATTCATTCATTTGTTTACGAGACAGTGTCTCACTCTGTCAACCAGACTGGAGTGCAGTGGTGCAATCATAGCTCACTGCAGCCCAGAACTCCTGGGCTCAAGCGATCCTCCTGCTTTGGCCTTCCCAGTTGCAGGGACTATAGGTGCATGCCAGTACACGCGGTGAATTAAAAAAAAATTTTTTTGTATGGAATTTCCTGGTCAGATTTTCTTTCCCATAATTGTTTCTTTTTTGTTTTCTTTCTTTCTTTTTTTAAAACAAGTTCTTCATCTGTTGCCCCAGCTAGAATGCAATGGTGTTATCATAGCTCACTGCACTCTCAAACTCCTGGGCTCAAGCAATTCTACCTCAACCTCCCAAGTAGCTGGGACTATAGGCTCTCATCACCATGCCTGGCTAATTTTTCTTTTTAGTGTAGAGACAGGGTTTTTCTCTTGTTCAGGCTGGTCTCAAACTTCTGGCCACAACCAGTTTTCCTGCCTTGGCCTCTCAAAGTGCTACGGTTACAGGTATGGGCTACCACACACAGCCCATAATTTTTTCTTAAGCCAATGGTACATGCTACCTTATAACTATAAGGGAATCTAGAACAGCACCATGCAATAGAACTTTCTGGATGATGGAAATATTATGTACCTTTGCGTTGGGGAAATATGATTGAGGAATTAATGAAATGTGGCTCATAAGATCATTATTGTATTGTATCACCCAATATTGCTATATTAAAGACAGAAACAGGAATTTGCAGAGTTTTGCCCTGAAAGAATATGTGAACTCAATGGTTCACTC
>CAUYRT010081892.1:0-17082 GCA_963574885.1 Lepilemur ruficaudatus
AGTAGCTGGGACTACAGGCATGTGCCACCATGCCCGGCTCATTTTTTGTACATATATTTTTTAGTTGGCCAATTAATTTCTTTCTATTTATAGTAGAGATGGGGTCTCGCTCTTGCTCAGGCTGGTTTTGTACTCCTGACCTTGAGCTATCCGCCCACTTCGGCCTCCCAGAGTGCTAGGATTACAGGCGTGAGCCACCGCGCCCGGCCACGACTGGCTTCTTTTCACTCAGCATGATGTTTTCAGGGTTTATCCATGTTGTAGCATGATCAATACAGTATTTCCTTTTAAACATTTAAAGAGCTCAGTAAGTGCCCCCAAAAGCCAGACTTTGGTAGAGACTGCTTCTTTCCCCAATATTCCATGCTTAGGAAGCCAGGTTGTCATTACACAAAGCCAGATAGTATAAGGAGTTCAGAGTTCACCCATTTGGAAAGGCTTCCGTGTTTGACCATGATGCTTTCAGGTGCTCATGCTCAGTATGGTGAGACAAAATCGGGAACACTTTTTGGCAACCCAAATGAGCCCTGATTGTCAGATGCCGTGCCTCCAAATCTCCCTAATATTTCCTTGGACTTTATCATCCCATTCTTGAAGACCCTAGCCAGAGCCCCTTTTGAAAGACAACATTCTTGGGAATTTTTTCACAGTTTATCTAAATGATTAACAAATCTGAGAAGAAGATATTAAGGAAGGAGAAGCCACTAAAGGTGATTATCTGGGAGATCTCAAAATGATGTCATAGTACACTGCAGATTCCAAAAATTAAAAATCATCTAAAAGTTTACAAATTATTCACAGACCAAAAAACTACAAAAGCAATTGGATTCATAACAGTGTTATAGTTGGGAATTGTAACAAAAGTGAGTTGTATCTTTTCTGGTTTTCAGTAGTGTTTTTTTAAAAAATATATATATATACACACACACACCCACACACCCCTATATGTTATCTATCAATATAGATATTTATTTCTATATACCATATAGAAATATATATAAATTATACACTCACAGAAGGAAGATTCGTCAGTCTGTGGATGCACGGAATATGTAGATGAAAGACCAAGCTCCCACTTTGCAGACATTTAAATTTTCTTAATAATAGATGATAGAAATACATATATATATGTGTATACATATATATGTATATATACATGTGCACATATATGTGTATACATGCATGTACATGTATATGCATTAAGGGAGATGCCATTATGTACACATGTACACACACACGTACACATATATTTGTGTGTGTATAGAAAGATATTTTCCTAAGCTCTCTTGAAGGCATTTCTCAGGACTTCTGAGATGAAATAATAGAAAGCAGCAAGGATTCACTAGGAAACACAATTTAATTGGTCACACCTGCTATCTCAAGAAAAAAGTACCTTGTGCAGGGCCTGTCTCCAAGGGTACGGGTTAGGAGGTCATCCTGGTTTATATGACTTTCCTTTTCCTTCCCCTACGCTCTGGCTTACTTTGGAACGATCATATTTTTACTGCAAAGGTCTGCCTTTGCATGGATGGCTTATCAGTTGAAATTTAATTTGTTTTCACACGTTGACCTTTATTCTCTTGCCAGAATATTTATAACTCATTTATTTATTTTTCTTTCTTACAGGACTAGAAAAGAAGATACAATATTAAAATCTTATTTTTCTACATAAGGCAACTCTGAAAATTATAAGATGTAGTGAAATCCATATAAGGTATGTAAAGAAATGCTTGCAGCACTATTAATATTTTAAATAACATTTTATGTGTGATAGTTTTCTTCATAATTTTTATGAAGTGCAACTGCTATATATTTAATTGTTGCAAAATTAAGCTTCCAACAATGTTTTGTATACCTGTATTTATATAGAAAATTAATCACCAATTGGAATTGGCAAAAGATAATTTACGAAAACTTCAACATCCACAGCTTATAACTCAAAGGAGGCAGGAGGTTCTAATAGTCATGATAATCAAAATCAGGAGGGAAGAGTCAATTATTTGGTTATCCTGAAAAATAACATGTACTAAGACAGCATATATTATTTTCATTTATTTACTACTTTTTTTTAGAATCATGATTCATTCCCTAGCATCTTCCAAGTATGACCAGTAGAATTAGAATATACTTGTTTATGTGCTTGGTGATTTGTTTTAGTATCATCATGAACTTAAAGATTTTTATGTGTTATATGTATTTTAATCCATTGTCATTCTCACTCTTTAGATGTTCAAATTGTTCTGTTTTGGGGCAATAGGAGCTCTACAAGCTACCTGTAGATTAACCCTGAGTCATCCATGACAGCATCTGTGTTCTGTGAAATGATAATATGGTCCCAAATTACTCTGTTCGTTTTTTTTGTCAAAGACTTGGATTCAGCCATTTTTTAAGGAGCCGTGATCTCTTTGCTTAGAATAAGGTGTTTAGAGACAACGGTCTAAATGGTGAGGGTGGTACTCATCGCTAACACGTTAGTTAATGTTTCTAGGCCTTTTTTTCTTTGTAAAAGAAATACATCATGAATTCATACTTATAGTACCAACTAAAATTTAGAATTGTTGAGCTTTTACTTCATTGATTCTATAATTATCTCTGTCTTTGTTGGAAAAAAAGAAAAAGATTTGAGGGACTTGGATCTTAAGAGTGTTGATACAATTATTTGTTTTATCTTAAGTACATAAATAAAAGTTTCAGACCACCAATGCCAACACTAACACTATTTTGAAAACAGTGGAAAATCTCCTTAGCTTTTTCACTGGGTGAGGAGGGGCTCTCCACTAAGCCAGCAAATCTGATTACTATGTTTAAAGCTCGCTTGTCAAGGTTCTGTTCCGGGTGTATAAGCCACCAGCTCAGTAAAGAAGGAGACTTGTTTGTTTCATTTGGCTTGTGACTTTTATGGGTGCTGTCGCATTGCCTTTTGACTTAGTCATATTTTATGATTATGTAAAATCGTATGCACATCATTCTAAATAAAATCTACAAACATGATCTATTAAGAGAAATCTAGCTTTTCTCCCTTCTTGTGGCACCCCATACTTCCCATTTTCTGTGTGTAATATTTATTTGCGTGTACTGTTTAATTCATTCTTTTGATTTCTAATTTAACCTTATACGTAGATATTTGTGTATATCTACATATGGCTATCCCCAGACCTTTGTAGATGTGTGGTTTCATCCTACACGCACCCTACAGGCATTTTCTCTACCTTGTTTTTTCCCACTTAACAAATCTTGAATGTCACGCTGTAGCATATAGAGATATCACATTCTCCTTTCTACAACAGCATAGTACTCTGTTGCAGATGAAATACGGTTTACTGGCTCCACGGGTGGATGTTGAGATTTTTATTTATTTGTTTATTTGTACTTTGCTATCATAAGTACCGCCAAAATGAAAAGTTTTCAATATATGCCACTTTTACGCTCATCAGGATATATTTAGGGATACATTCTTAGAAGTTAGTTTGCTGTGTTAGACCATAATGGCCATATCGTTTTACTAAATGTTGTAACATTTCCTTTCAGCGGGGTTATAGCATTTTGCATTTGGAACAACAGTGTATGAGTGTGCCATTTTCTCCAGAATCTCACTGAAGGAAGATATTGTCAAACCGTAGATTTTTGACAATTGGATAAATGAGAAATGGCATGTTGTAATTCTAAGTTTTATTTTTCTTAATATATCATAAAAATTTTTTGATAGGATCTTATTTTAAACACCAGTAGTGGGTTACTTAAACCAGACTTGACACTCAAAGTAAGAAAGTTCTGCAAAAATAAAGAAATATGATCTATTTTTTAAATGGGCATGTGTAAGTATAATTTTATTCCACTTTGGGTCCTATTGTACTTTCCAAAAATAAAATTCTGATAATTACTCATCAGCATTAAGAAGAAAATAAAATTTATTAAAGATATCTTATTTAGAGGATACTTACAAAATGCAGCCGGTATTTTTGAAAAATAAGATATCTCATCTGGGACCTTGGTTATACTATTATAAATGCTGTTACAGATGTGACTTAATAAATGTTGAAATGAGAAAATGTTACAAACAAGAGTTGTCCACATTCTGCAGGACAATGAATATAGTTTTCTCTGTTTTGTCATTATTGCTATTATTGTTATAGTTATTTCTGGTTATATTACTATTCACTGGCTAATATTCATATTTTCTGGAATCTGAGACTGCAGGTTTTCACAGACTGGTTTTAATTGACTCTGATACAAAAATAAGTTTCAAATTCTCGTGAACATTTCCTGGACCATTGACCTGCACTATTCTGTAAGCATTTTAAACTAGGTATTGATTGATTTGTGATTACTTTCATTCTTCCGCGAGGACTCAGTCGGGGTGTATTCAGACAAAATCACTGATCCCCAAGTAGAGCCATGGGGAGACTGGGTGGAAGATGGGCCCGGGAGTGAATCAGTAGGAGTGGCCATCGCTTGCTTCCGAGGCTGTGTTTCCCCAACAGAGCTGCACGTGATTCCGGTAGGCGCAGAACGCCTGTGTTGTTCTGAATATCACATAGGATTGAGAATGTCTGGTTCCTTATTAGTTATTCTCTCTTTTTGGGAAAAGCCTTAAATTCCATAACTGGCTCTGACAGACCAATTGTTTTTTAACAGTTGCACTCATAACCAAATACCATGCTCTGCAGCCATGGTTTTTCATTTGAATCATATCACTGAATAGAAATGTAGCTGTCAATTGCTTCATCTTTTGGAGAAGGCTGGAGAAGGTTTTTGCTGTGTATCAATCAATCTTAAATAAAATGACTTAGAGCCTGTGATGTCGTCATTTGGCACAGACACACCATGGTTGTGGTGTCACATTTAATTGGACAGGGATATATATACATATATATATATATATATTTTTTGCCTTTTTCCTGCTATTCGGTGCCTTGACTTGTTCTGTGCCCTTATACTTTTCTAATCCTTCTTGTTCTGAGTTTAATTTCTGATCCTACCACGAAGAGATAACATGAATTACAATTTCTCTAGGATTCAGGTTTTCTCTTCACATGTCAAATAAAGAAAATGAAATAGCACCCCTACTTCATGCCAACCCCTGACAGATATCTCAGCAATTAATCCCCCAAATCATTTGGCAAAGTGATTATTTTCATCTCTATTTTACAAATAAGGAAATACAAACTCAAAGAAGTAACTCGCTCCAGGCCACTTAGCTAGTGACAACGTAGAGGTGATTTTCAAACAAGCATATGCCAGTTTACTGACATTCCCCTTTTGGGTAATGTTTGAATCTAAAAGTTCATATTGAACAGAAAGAGCTTTATTTGTTCAGCAGAAAATTCTAATTCTGGCTTCAGTTCTAAACTCAGCTAAAATAAATAAAAGAATCTACCCCCTTGTCAGGCAATGTTATCCCTTATCCCTGGTGTTAGGTGCCAGAGAAATGCCTGGCAGTTTTTGTTTTTTTTTTTTTTTACTTTTTGGAAATGTTATATGATGACCTTTAGCGTACTGTATTCTTTGAAAGAAGCTAAAAGTGGATTTTTCTGTGAATTAGCATGCAATTTGAATTATTTTGCAACATTTTTGCACTTGAGCTTTGCCATTGCCGTAAGTCACCAGGCATGAAATACTACACTCAGCTTTCATACACAATATTTCCAGAAGGTAGCATGAATTTGCTGGGTGTAAAATATATCTTTAAGACATTTTTAGTCTAAATGGATTTTCAGATTTCTTTCACTAAGCCCATGGATCAGTGGTAATGTTTTTGGAGTGTGCCTATAGAACAATCGTTTATTTATGATGGCATTACCTTTTTAGTCAGCCTCCAAAAAACTCATTTTTAAAATTGTGTGAAAAAAATATAAGCAAATAACTTTCCCCCTACCCTTCTACCAGTGAGATCTCTATTTCATGAGCCTTGTCAAATGAGTTAAAGTGATGTTTAGCAAACTTCAAGTATTTTTCTAACATTATACTGCCTTATAATGTTAAAGGGGACTTCAGGAAAACACGGATTGATAAACCACCGCAGGATCGAAATATAAATGGTAAAATCACTGAAAATGTTGCTTAGTAAAACTCTGTTATGGGGTAAATAACATGCCTTTTTCTCTGAGTTATTGTGATCATAGGGGGGAAATGTTTTATCTTTAATCATTTAATCTACAGTATTTTCAGGTACTTTCCATCTAGTTTCTTTTCCATATGGGTTTCAGGTTACACTTATGAAACATTTTTCTCAAATTATCTTTTCTGGGTCACCTTCTGCCTCAGGACATGGACCACAAAGAGAGGCTAGATGTGACAAAACCTGAGCTAGTTTCCTCTTCCCATCTCCCCAGCCCGGCTGTCCAGGTGCTGCCTGCAGATGCCACGGGGCCCTGAAGTAGCACCTGTGGCTCTAGCGCCCTCCTGGCCTGCCACGTGGCAAGTTGGACATCTCTCCGGCTGCTCTGTCTCCTGTTATCGGTATTATCTTTGTGCTTTATCTGCGCTCTATGGATATATAAAAATCGGAAACAGTTGGGGTGGGAGGTGAGATACCTTAGCATCAAGTTATGGACAAGTTGACGGGGAAGTTCCGCTACCATGTGTCAGATAATGTGGCAGATTCCGGGGATACAAAGCAGAATAAGATCCCTGACCACAACCACCTCAAAAACTAATGGATGGGGCAGAAATGGAAAGAGATCATTTTAATTAAAGGTAACAAGCACTGTAACAGAATTGAAAATGAAGCCTACAAGGGCCAGGAAAAGGCGCCATCAACTGTGTCCAAAGGCCAGGAAAGGCCTAGCCAAGCTCTTGAAGGACTGAGTTCACTGGATTGCTGACAAGCATCTAACATGGGCCAAGTACTAATTCTTCTGCGTTTACCTCACTGAATCCTCCAGCCCAGTGAGGTAGGTAGTATTATATCCCCATTTCACCGATGATAAAACTAAGGCAAAAGAGGTAAGGGCACATCCAAAATGCAGTGACACAGGTGGTCGGACGTTGAACCGCTCTGCTAGTCTGCCTTTACTTTTAGGAGGCTACATCCTAAAAATGAACAGTTAACGTTTCCCACAGAACGTAGCACTGACGGGACAGGCACAGGGACTTAGGGAATCAGAAATATAAAAACCTCAAACTCTTTAAATGTCTCATTTTACTTAACAAAATATTTCACAAAATTGACTGTTGGAAACACCAAGAACGTTTTCGTGTTCCCCCAAAACGTCACTGTTCGGAGAGTTGAGTATTATGTGAACTAATTTTCAACCATCAGATCGAGCCAATAGTGGTGCCCGGGCTTCATTTCATGAGATGTAAAAAGTGTTTTCAATGGCGTCTAGGGACCTGAATTCAAGTCTCAACTCTGCCGCTCACCAGCACACGGCTTGGCGCAAAGCAGTTAATCTCTCTCATTCTCGGTTCCTTCATTTTCAGTGGCGGGTGGTGATCACAGCTCCTGTACGCAGTTGCTACAACAATGATGCTTGACATTGCATTTGAAATTTTTATTTGCATGCATGCTAAAGTGATTTGATTTTTTTTTTCAATTTATTTTGTACAGTTTGCCTTTTTCTCTGCATTTCTAAGTGGTTTCCACTGGGGACCCAGGTGTCACATGTCATCGAAAATTACTCTCATATATCACCTGGTGTGACAAAAATTGGCAGAATTCTGAATAAATCCTGACAAAACTGTATAGTCAGCGATATAAAATGCCAACGGAGAGAGGAGACCCTGCGCCGTAGTAGTCGTACTCCACCCATTTTTATAGGATGGATGCTGGCAGCCCCGGGTATCCACACAAAGCCAGGCTGCCCAGAAGTGGAGGAGCAGCTTCTGAAAAGCGTGTCCTGTTGCCACTCTGAACAAACGCGGTCCCCGAAAGTGGAGCCTGTGTGTGAGACGGGGTGCTCTCTAGCCTCTCAGCAAGTGAAATAAATACTGTTTTCTGGATAATGAACTCGCTAGTGGAGGCAAAGAAATGCTACCCTGAACATTAAATGTACCTTAGAACATTTAGTCCTAAGTCTCCCTCAGGTTTGTTTCTGAATAAAAATATAACGCAACATGTTCTATGGTGTTCCGTGGAGAAGAGATTCAAATTCAAACACGTTCTGGATGTCTGGGACTATGAGGATAAATGATGTCAAGTCAAGCCCTTAATATGTTGCTAGAAACTGTCATTCTGCAAAAGAGAATTGTGTTTCTTACACTTACTTGACAAAAAAATATATATATTTTTAATTCTTTAATTGGCTTTCCTTCCAGATGAATAACCATAAAAAAAAAAATCTCACTGGACACTGACCCTTTATAGAACACAATTTCAATTAGGGGAAAAATGGAGTAGATAATATCCCAATGTTGTTAATAAGACAAAAAAAATAATAGGAGGTAAATAGTTTTGTCGAGTCAGTTCTTCAGAACTCTCTCAGAAGCACAATTCTCGAAGACATCTTTGAGGACGGCATTCTAAATTAGAAGACGAAAGGGTGGAGTCACTTCTGTCCAATGTTTTGTGTATATTATTGATGCTATTTTTACATGAGACTTCTTCACTTTTCTCCGGGTCGAGACAATGGGGATAGGAAGAATATCTGTAGCAACAGTATCTGACATGGTAGAAGATAGTCTGAATCTATTAGAAAATAATGAGTATTTAATTCAATGGAGGGTTATGAGAAAAAATAAATGAAAGTAAAAGATAAGCATTTGGTAGTTATAGATGTTTTAAATTATTTAAGAAATATAACATGATCATATTACTAAATATTTGCAAATTAAGAAAAGACACAATCACATATATTTCTACTACCCTAATCTAAATATATTAGCGTGTTTGTGTATTTTTCTAGTGTTTCTCCAGGGCACCTGCCTCCAGACAGTTGAAATTGTGGTATATTTTCAATGTGTAACCAATGTTATAAAAACTGATGGACTGTTTTTTAGAGCAGATTTAGGTTTTACAGAAAAATTGAGCAAAAAGCAGTTTTCATCTAGGACCCTTATTTACCTTTAATAATCATAATTAAATAGCTACAAAATATTCTAACGCTATATTTGGTTAACTTTTTCCTTGCAATTTGACATAAAAATTGTCTTCCATTTTTGTTAATATACACCCCATTGAGATCAACTAATGATTTTTAGAAAATGACTTATAAGGTTTTGAAGGACATGAGAAGGAAAATCTTAATAATATAGACAAATTTCCAACCAAAAATGAAAGAGTTCACCTTAACTGCACTGCGTAAGATGCATTCACTCTACGCCCAGCTTTAAGCCACATGTATTACAACGTGACCTTTAAAACGCCTTCTGGAGTGTAGGTCGTTGTCACGATATTAGGGTAAGTCTGTTTCCTAAGGGAGCACAGTGAACTGCCGTTCACTTATAGACCAAAAACTTGAACCAATCTACCTGTAACACATTAGCATTTCACTGCTGCCAAAAATTAGGTAATAAGATTGACTAAGCAACAAGGAATCTACAGTATCACATTGGTGTTTAACTTTCCACTTATATTTCAATTCACAAAAATGGGAAGGTTAAGATTATAACACACCCTTTGTTATGTCCAGGTATGTGTGTAATGCATTTTACTATATATTTGCTCATTAAGCGCATATGTACCAAAGACACACACCCACTTAAAGTATATATGTGTGTGCCTGTGTGTGCATTGTGAATATAAAAACGGTGTTGTGAAGACAGAACACAGTACAGTGGGAAGAGCACAGGCTATAAAGTCAAATATACCTTTTCTTAAATCATATTTGCCAGCAGTAGCTCCAGGAACCTGGACAATGACGTTCCCATGTTCTGAGCTATAAAATGGAAGGTACAGTAACTTACGGTTCCTCACAGCGCTATTGTCAAGCAACGTGCAGTATTTGTTGCAAAGTAACTCAGTAGTTTCTAACACTAGTAAAGCTCTTAACATATATTTATTCTTTGCTAATTTCATTCTTGCCAGAATATGGAGTTTTCAGTCAATGAAAGTTGAATATCTTCATTGATTAATCACAACACTAAATATTAGGGGAGCTATAAAAACAGGAAGTGGGGGGACTTACTACCACCTTTTCAAGATATTTTTAAAAATAAACGAGTGGGTAAATCTTATGAAAATATGAGTCAGCCCACATATATAAAAATCCAACACAGAGAGGAAAGGCTCTTTGGGTCAGAGAGATTCTGGCAACAGAGACTTTCCCATGGAGAGAGCAAGTGGCTGTTTGTTCCACGACTAGGAGTAGAAGGACATTTTAGGAGTTCCCAGATGCACAGTGAGACATATTCCCTATTTTCTCTCTTGAAGCTGATGCCATCAGAGAGCGAATTCCTCAGCTCTGGAGTCACTCACTGAAAGGCGAATCTGGTCCTGGAAACACCACCATGCTCAAGTCTGCGCCAGGGCAGCTGCAGTCTGCGTTGAACATGGATCGTACGTAGCCCAGCCACACAGAACACAGTTCCTAGTACGGTCATTTCATCAGGTGTCCCCTCTACCTATATTTCTAACTTCTCCCTCTCTTTTCTCCATCATCTAATCGCATTCACACCCATTCCTTCTTAAAAAAGAAATTCCTCCCGTGTAGCTCACTGCCCCTCCCAGAGGCCACCTCACCGCCCCGTCCGATCACGGTTACCTGCAGAGATGTCGCTGCTTGCTTCCTCACCTGTGACTCATCCCCATCTGTCACCCTCATCCAGTGTTCAGTGGAAAGTTTTCCAATGAAACTTTCTGAGGCTCATTAGCGGCTCCTAGAAGTGAAGCCACTTAGGCCCTTGACATCCCAAAAGACGTGACCTGGTGACACAAGACCACAGTCCCTGGGGTTAACTCCCTGCCCCCAGACTGTCCTTTCAGTGTTCATTTCCATCTTTTCTGCCCTGACCATGCATGCCAGTCTCTGTATCAACTTGACTGAGCTAGGGGTGCCCAGATAGCTGTTAAAACATTGCTTCTGGGTATGGCTGTCAGAGTGTTTCCGGAAGAGATTTTCATTTCGATCAGTAGACTGAGTAAAAATGACCCACCCTCGCCCACGCTGGTGGGCACCATCCAGCCAGTGGCAGTGCCACATGGGAGAAAAGGGAGGGGAAGGGCAAGTGTGCCCTATCTTTTGCAGGTGGGACCTCCACCTTCTCCCACCTGTAGACATCAGCACTCCTAGTCCTCAGGCCTTCAGACTCAGGGCAGGACTTGTACCATCAGCTCCCCTGGTTCTCGGGCCATTGGCCCTGAATGGGTGACACCACTGGCTTTCCTGGGCCTTCAGTCTGCAAATGGCAGATCAGAGACTTCTCAGCCTTCATAATCACATAAGCCAATTCCCATAATAAATGTTGATTATGTATATATATGTGTGTGCATACGTATATGTATATGTGTGTGGGGGGTATATACATATCTATATATATATATATATATATATCTTCTGGTTGTTTCTCTCTGGAGAACCCTGACACCCGATCCCTCCGATATCACCATCAGGACTGATGACCACGCCCACACACATGCACTGAGCATCTGTGTTTTCCCTTCAGCTGCATCTATATTTCATGCCCAGACATCTTACTTGAGCTCCAAACTCATGTGTCCAACTTCCTCTGGGACTTAATCATTTGTCATTTCATAGTCTAAAACTCAACATGAGAATCCCCTTCACCAGTTTCTAACTTTTCCATCCAGGCTGCTTTTCCTAGTATCTCTTCTCAATCCTCCAGGTGTCGAGCCGGCGGAGCAGTTTCCGGGCCAGCCTGGGTCCCGTCTCCATAGCTGCCTTTCCACGGCTGCTGCCGCAGTCTGGCGTGTTGCCGTTTTTCATGTGATCAACGTTAAAAACCTCATGGCTGGACTGCCTTTTTCTAGTCCATGTTCCCTACTGCCACAGCAGTGGACTTCCTAAAACATACACCTGAAAATATGACGTTCCTGCTTTAAATCCGTGAATGGCTTTTAGAATAAAATACAACTTCTTGGCATAAAATTGAAAACATAAAAAAAAGTTCTTCATTATATGTATAAGCTCACATCTCTGGCCTCCTTTTTTAGGAGCCCTTGAAACGCTCTCTACTGTACTTGTACTGAACTGTTTTTAGATTCTCAAATAGACCATCATCTCTCCAATACCAATTGTGACATTAATGCATCACTGTTTCTCCATGATTAACAGAAATTCTTCGGCAAACTACCGTCAATGAGTGTTTGTGAAATGGATGAATGCTCTGTGTGAGAAATGGCACAACAGAGTGTCTTAGGGTAGAAGCTCTAAGCAGACGGTTCAGACAAAAGTGATTTTGAATGAAAACCCCGTACATTTAATTTGCAAGAGAGCGGAGAGCTAATGTGGCCGAGAGAAACAGGAATGGTTAGGTTTTGTTGTTGCCGCTGCATGGGGATTCGGCTGCATACCCCAGCAGAAATGTCAGACAATAATTCAGTCATGGCAAAATAAAGGCCCAGAAAACAATTTTGTTTTAGGTCTGGAAAACAAAGGAAGTGTAATTACATTTATTGAGCAAATGTAGGCCAGGCACTCCCAAGCAATCCACTACTCCCTATATAAAACATCGTGGATGATAGCCAAGCCTTGCAACGCATTAAATAAAAGGCACGGCAAAAAGAAAGAATTGGAACTTATTCTTAGTTTATTTGCTTCGATAATGATGCTGATTTGGATAGTACTGAACGTCTAGCAGCGGAAACTCCTACGAGAGCTTATGTTGGGCCTAACACAGCCCCATCCAAAGCTGGCATTTAATAAAAATGTACGCTGAGTACAAAAACGAATAATTACTTTTATGAAAGGCATTGAAGAAAAGATACAGCTTTCTATTTACTCATGTAGGTCTCATTTTTATTTTAATAATATCACCCTAAAGAAGTAAATACTCTTTCATTTTTCATTGTTCATTGAATATTTATGTTGTTCACTTAGATGCATCATCTATTACTTTGTTATGCCATAACATTCCCAACTTTCATATAAATATAAAATCAATGTAATTGCACTCATATAAAGCCAGAGATGAGCCATCGGAATGGAAATGCCATGCAAAAAAAAAAATGAATGCCTTTCCTTTCACACTGAATTCAAAGCACAAGGTTTTCTTTTTAAATATATAATTATATATGATTTGATTAGTAATGGATGCAAATGGCTTTTTTTCCCCCCATGGAATGATTTAAAAAAATCACTGCAATTAGGTGTTTGATTTTCCATCTACCTGTCTACAAAGCATCTCTCTTTTTTAACGGATCCCCGATTGTCAGAGTAGTTGCAGAAGCATTTTGGAAGCAGCTGCGTCCCCAGGTGCCTTAGTCCACACGAAAGCAAGCAACAACCTGATACCCTGAAGCACACCTCACTGGTCCGGGGAGATGCGGGATGTTGAGATGACATAGGACATTTCTCTGCGCCTTAATAAGCATCAAGAATCCTGTTTTCCTGGAAAATCTGTTTTACCCCTACACTTGATCCTCGTAAGTTAATTTTGCATAAAGTTTTAAGGCTCACTTGTACTTCGTATCTTCAACTTGATAAGATTATGAGTAATTGGAGGTAAATTCTGCTATCATTTTACCCTTGTTAGATGTTTTAAGCTTTATAAAAACTTTCCGAAACTTTCATAACTCTCAGTTTTAATAAAAATAAGCGGTTATTAAAAACAAATGGCATCATATCCCAACTATCTAACTTACACAGAATGACTCAAGGAAATTTCAGCCGGTTGACTGAATTTCTGGAAAACACTCTGTTGGTAGCAATGTAGTGTCATCAGTTGTGTCACCTTCCAGAATGCCAAAAAAAATAAAAACGGAAGATCAAACACCCAGGGCAGTTTGAGGGAGAGGGGAAGGAAAAGAGGAAAGAGACATCAATCCAGAAATAAGAAAAAGAAACTCTGTCTTCTAATGGGATGTATTACTTAATATATAATAAATAAAATGTAACAATAATATTTTTCAAATCATGGCTTCTCCCAACCCACTTTTTTTTTTTTTTTTTGATGCTTTAACTGCTCCTGCTAAATAGGCTTCCAGCGACTTCCACTCTTCCAACAACTGTTTAATCTGTGGACGGTTTTGCAGTCCCTCCCTACCCGAGGAAGATAAACAGCCATGCCTGCAGTCTTTTGCATTACCTGGTGATGGTACCTTTTGGGTCCACAGAAGGACATGAACTCATGTGAATGGGCCATTTACAACACACTTTTTCAACAGTAGCTATTAAATCCTGTGTCCTTAGTTAATCTAGGACAAAAGTGGGGCAGAATGATGGCTGCAGGATTCCTCTGTATCACTCTTCAGCACTGGGACGCTCCCACGGTCTTGGTGGGCATGTGGTCACTCAGCCAGAAACTGATTTTCTCATGGCTCTCCTTGACTGCAACGCGTGGCAATATGACGAGGGTCTCAGCAACAAAGCGTCCTGAAAAGTGGTGTGTGACGCTTTCACGGCACCCCTTGAAAAGCCATCGCTCAGCCTTCACGTTTTCTTCCCGTTTCCAAGGATGTGGTTTCACCAGCTTTGATCATGTAGTGGCACGCAACACCCTTTGGTGGAAGAACCCCCCAAAAAAGGGTCCTGGGTGGTCCTTTGAGGCTGAACATCTCCACCATCCTTGAATGACTCACTTCTGGGGTATGATTTAACGGAAAATTACCTCAAGCCAGTGTATTTTTTAGGACACTTTGATATATCAGCTTATCTTCTATCTTAACCATGAGAAATATATTAACTAACTAGAGTTTATTTAATTTTTTCAAACGTTTTCAAAAGCCAGAAACCAAGAAAGCAGGTGATTTTGATCCAAATGACAGAATCATAGATGTCTGGATGCAAAAGAAACTCTGATAGATTATCTAGTCCAAGTTGGCAAATATATAGGACTCTCCTCACTCACCTTCTCCATTACCCTGCCCTTGGTGCCAGATACTTAAAATCAATCTTAACCACTTTCCCTTCTGAGCCTGGAGGCAGTTTCATCATCTTTCTCAACACAGTGCTGCGCACAACCACCACCTATTGATCTCGGAAGACGCAGAAATTGAAAACTATTTGCTCTCCCTGAAATAGTTTGATCCTGTCATTTTATAATGCATGAGAGAAAATGGAAAGCAAGACCTTGGCTCAGGTTAGCTTCCTGAGTTTCTGAATATGAGGACGGACTTCACAGATTTCATAAAAAGGAAACAAACCAAACGCTGCCCAAATTAATAGCTGGGTTTACGAAATTCTACCTTTTGAAGTAGCTCTTGATAACAGATTCTCAGAACTGGAGTCACCTTTTGGAATGTTTTAAGATGAAATCTGTTTATAATTCCATAAGCAAACACCTGACTGGGATCTGGCAACATACATGTGGAGATCTACATAAAACCAGTCCCTTTCTAGAGCTAAGCATATTTTTTAAACTTCAAAATGCTTTTATTATAGTCCAGGGGTTGAATGCATTATAATTAAAACGGTGAGTTTGTCAAATTTACTTAAGAAATGCTCAGCTTAAATGGGAAAATAAAATAATGAGTATATGAAGATTTAATAAATATGCTATCTATAGATGTAGTTTTCTTATTCATTCTGTTAAATTTTGGGCAACATTTTATCACAATCCAGCACACTTTTCTATTTTTTTTTTTTTTAGCCAGAAAAGTTAGGATTTCTATTGGGAAAATACAACTCATTGTATCATACTTTTCTATTAAAGTTAATCTTGACCATTTTTCATAAATTTTAACAGCAAAATAGTTTAAAATAATGAATTCGAATAATATAAAAGAGTTTAAAATAACGACTTTAAATAACACTGAAGGTTATGGAAATGTCTAAGAATGATTTTTATAACACTTTCAAGAAGGCTGATAGCTGGTTAGACTACCAAGAGAGGCCGAGGTACAAAGGACAGAACACTCCCTCACCGTTTTCATTTCCCACGCCCAGGCTCACAAAAAGGACTTGAACAGCACCCTGAACAATTACGTTATTCTCTCAACCTCAACGGCTTCTCTGTAGAGAAAATGACACCTACCTCTGTAATTAGGAAAGAACAAATGAGTGGTGTATGGTATTATAACACAGTCTTGTTCATTCTCTTCCCCAAACAGTGTTTAACAGAATGTTGACAGTGTATTGCAAACAAACAACAAGCGTGTTTTCACTAAGTTTATTTAGTGGAAACGCCGAGCCAAAACATACTTACAGGTTGAACATCCCAAATCCGAAAAACTGAAATCTGCAATGCTCCCAAATCTAAAACTTTCAAGCTCTGTCATGAAGCTCAAATAAAATGCTCACTGGTGCATGTACAATTTTTGATTTTGGGATTTGGGTTGCTCAATCAGTAAGTATATTGCAATTATTCAAAAAAAAAAAAAAAACCCCTGAAATCTTAAATATCTCTGGCCCCAAGCATTTCAGATCAAGGATACTCACACCTTGTCTTCATTCAGCTAAGGTGTGTTCTGAATCTCTAAAACTGGGATTAATTAAGCTTCAAATTTAACCTTCATGAACCATTTTTTACCAGTCACCTACGGACCATGAAACACACTTTGTAAAGTGCAGTCATAGGGCAGCACGACCATACTCGGGGTAATCCACGAATGTGCATAACACTGTCTGTATGGCAGCATTAATTTGGTTTATTTCACAGAACACTGGATAACAGACGTTGGATGGATAAGTGAGTGAGTGAATGAATGGTTTTATTAGCTACAGTTTTAATAATTGTGTTATTTCTCAGAGCTCATAAAGCCCCATGATATTTATTAAAAAGAAAGAAAAATAAACAACTTGATAAACGTTTACTCAGAGGACACCTTTGTTATACCAGAAACTGGACACAACAGCAGCAGCAGCTGTGGAGGTCTGGGGAGAGATGTCCTTTCTTTCCCCACCTCTTCTCCTTTCTTGGATGGGGAGGGAAAAAAACAAACGAGCAGATCAAGTTTACTACTTCTCCCATCTCCAACTTAGAAATCACAGATAGGCCGGGCGGGGTGGCTCACGCCTGTAATCCTAGCACTCTGGGAGGCTGAGGCGGGCGGATCTCTCAAGGTCAGGAGTTCGAAACCAGCCTGAG
>CAUYRT010081893.1:0-34431 GCA_963574885.1 Lepilemur ruficaudatus
TTTCTTTCTTTTTTTTTTTAAGACAGAGTCTTGCTCTGTTGCCTAGGCTACAGAGTGCCATGGCGTCAGCCTAGCTCACAGCAACCTCAAACTCCTGGACTCAAGCAATCCTCCTGCCTCAGCCTCCCAAGTAGCTGGGACTACAGGCATGTGCCACCACTCCCAGCTATTTTTTTCTATGTTTAATAGAGACGGGTTCTTGCTTTTGCTCAGGCTGGTCTCAAACTCCTCACCTCAAGCAATCCTCCTGCCTTGGCCTCCCAGAGTTTTAGGATTACAGGCATGAGCAACCATACCTGGCCTACACCAGTGCTTTTCAATCTTTACCATGTATCAGAATTTCCTAGAGGGCTTGTTAAAACACAAATTCCTGCATACCACCTCCACAAATTTTCATTCAGTAGTTCTAGGGTGAGTCCCATTAATTTGTATTTCTAAAAGTAGTCCCTGGTTGGTCCGAGTGCAGTGGTGTTTACAACTAATTGATCACAACCAGTTACAGATTCTTTTGTTCCTTCTCCACTCCCACTGTTTCACTTGACCAGCCTTTTAAAAAATAAAAATAAAAAATATATAAGTAGCGCCTGTGATATATTTATGCTAGTGGTTTGATGATCACTCTTCGAGTACTATTAGTCTACAAAGCAACTTGAAGCTTGCAGGAGCCTGAAGAATGAAAGCCTGATAAATTTCA
The DNA here is from genome assembly GCA_963574885.1 of Lepilemur ruficaudatus. Classification (NCBI taxonomy): domain Eukaryota; kingdom Metazoa; phylum Chordata; class Mammalia; order Primates; family Lepilemuridae; genus Lepilemur; species Lepilemur ruficaudatus. The sequence continues at coordinate 695 of CAUYRT010081893.1, forward strand.
AGTTGAAATAAAGACACGATACAATCTGGCTCCAATTTCAATACTAACCTTTTGAAAAAAAAACATCATTATATCATATAATCCTACAGCTAGAAGAAAATTTATTAAGTCCAATACTATTATTATAAAGATGAGAAAACTGGGACCTAGGAATATTGTTTCACATCTAAGGAGAGACAGAAGTAAAGTAAGGGTATGCATGGAAGAGAATGTTTTCAAAGACGGCCAGAGCAGTATTTCCCATCTCTCTTTTGCCATTAGACCCTCAAGAAGTGGTATTTATTTGCCTTCATCTTGCATCTTGGCTGGCCAGAAGACATAGTTTGACCAAAAAAGTGTGATGGAATCGAGGTTGAACAACTTCCAAGGCAGGGCCTTAAAAGAACTTCAATATTTACCATTACCTCTTACCTAGATAAAAGTCAGCACCAACCGTTGATCGTGCGAGTGAAGCCATTTCAGATCATCCAGCTATCCCAGAGACCCAACCAGCAACACAGAGAGCAAAATAATTGCCTGTCAAACAACAGAATTCTGAAAAATAATAAACTGTTGTTTTGAGTCAGTGAATTGGGATGGCAGGGGGAGGTTTATTTTGTAACAATACATAACTGCAAAAGTGGTCTTAAGACCTCTCATCTAATAGTCTCTGTATTTCTCTATGCTGCATTCTTCTCATGGTCTTTCTTCTTACTTCAAATTTGTTGAGTTAACCAACAGTTTTTTTAACATTTACAATATTCCAGATGCTATTGATTCAAAGATTAATTAAAAACATAATTCGTACCACCCTCATCAACTTCACCATCAAAAATGGAAAATAGACTAAACAAATAACTCTCACGCATATTGACCAAAGTACTAATATAACTGTGTACAGAAGTGGCAAATAGGAACTGTGTGTGTGTGTGTGTGTGTGTATTTTTAGTGGTTAGAGAGTCAAGCACAGGGGAGGGAGGGAAAGTTTTACAAAGGAATTGACACCTGAACATCATAATACGTTATATACCAGACAGAATAGGAAATGATGGAGTGATGTAAATCCACTGTTATACCTTACTCAAATGCATTCCTTTTGAATTATTTGTATCATTAACTCCTCCCAGTACAGATAAGTGTGATTATATGAATGTGTACATGTTTATATTTACCTTGATTGTATCACTGAATAAAGTTATTATTTCCTATAAAAAGAATATTTGAAGGAAAAAAACCACACATTTCCTCTTATATTCTCAATGATCTTCTCTCTAAAAATCTATTCAGAAAGCTATTTTATTTTCTATTAATGTTCACCTAAATCATGAGTCAAATGACAAATCAAACCTTTTGGAAACATCTATGGGTTCCATCATCAGGAATGAGTAATCAAAATGCCCTTGAATAGCTTATAATTGAGGTAAGTTTTTTTATTGATTAGAGTTCCATTACAGACCTCAGAAACCTACTATACAGAAAGGGGCACATCACCAGCTGCTCTGTGGCTTAAAAACTGTTGGATGATCTGGAGATCAAGGCTCAAGATTAAGCTCTAGGTAGAATATCCAAAGAGTTACCAGCCCCATGAATTGCCCACTGCTTCTGTGTTTGAGAATGTTTTACCTGCCAATTCGGAAAGTTGCTGAAAATCAGGAAGTTGGTGACAGACCCAAGCTTACTGTGGCACCATCTGAATAGCAGAATTATGGTCTCTATCCCAATTAACTTAGTTCAAAACTCAAATCTTCCATTAAGTGTCCTAGATTGGAGGAACTCAAATCACACCTGAAAGCTTAACCACAAGGACATATGAAAAATGTTTAATTTTATTTTTCAACTTTCAGGCATTGCAGTACTGGGAGTCACAGAAAAAAGAAATTGGAATACATGTTTTAGGGAACCAATCCACAAGATCCACCACAGAGGCTAACTGTATTTTTAACAAATGAATAAAGATGTCAAACTGCAAACTGGAGAAGCTGTATTTACCTCACTCAACAGTGAATGTTGAAAAGAAGGTCAGATTGAGTTCTCCTTACAGAGATCATATGTAGGAACTGCATCCAAAACCCCTAGGATCAAGGAAAATACCCTTCTGATTTATTTTAAGTCAAAATCATTTGTTAAAAAGTTACAAATGTGATTTTTGAAATATTTACACAAACATGTTATATTTCTTTAAAGCTACTGCAATGCTTCCATTATTTCCTCTTCTACATTTAACCAAATTTCTTTTTGTTACAAATTTGAGTCTGTTCTCATATATGCTTATACCACAGAAATATTAAAATTTTGTTTGATGATATTTATACTCCATAACTTTAAATAATGTATTATGTCTTGATAATACAAGATTACTTTTTAAATTTTGAATATTTTAAAATAAAAGATTTGAAAGATATTAAGAATTTGTATTTTAGATTCCTTACTTCTTGATTTGAATCAACTGTCATTTCCTCTCATAATGTGCTCACATAGAGCCAATTTGTATCATGCAAAATGAAATAATACTCACAAATACTCCTAAAATCATAAAAGCCAACTTTGGCTTATTTAGAAGAAAAATTCTGGAATAGGACACTTTTGGAAGTTTTAATTCCACATAAAAAGTTTTGGGGTACAAATAATTTCTCTGAAAACATGAAAAAGTATTTTCCCAGAGAAAGTATCTATTTTTCTAAACGTGAATCTTAGCAAAAATTAAAAATAGTTAATTTTCTCACAATCTAATCTACCCTGAATAATGATTTCTTGAAGTCTATGACTCTTATTAACTTTCAAATGCTCATCCATAAAACTGAAAAGTTGAAATTTTATCAAAAGATAAACTGTGAGGAAAGGAAGCTCTGTGGTTCAGCGAAAAGTCAGATATTGTTAATGAGCGTGGACTGCAGCTGTAACACATGAATCATTATAAGGAGCTGAAAGTCTCACTGTTCAGTGCACAAAACTATTAGTCTAATTCAGCCTCAGTTAAGTGGCAGAGAGTTGGCAATGAACCAGCTGGAGCTCTGGATGTAGTTATAGTGATTAATTGGATTTTTTTTTTTTTTATAAAACACAGTCAGCGAAGACTTATTCCCACAAGGACAGAGTAATGATACTAAATACAAGAACTAAAGACATAGGATAGGCAATGCCTAGAATAAAATTTTGTAGATATTTTTAACTGTCTTCCAAAAAGAGATCTTAAAAGCCACATAATGACATTTAAAAACCCTCTACTGTGTTTACATGCCAGCACCATGGAAAGAATCAGTTTCATACTTCGCCCACCCACAGACACCATCTTGCACATAATCACAAATTATTATTATTTCTGAATGGTAGCAATTCTCAACAAAATTTTTGCTTATCTCTATTACCCAAATAAACATATTTCTTTTGTAAAAATAAATCTATAAAATAGAGTAGAAAAACATTATTTGGCAATCCCCTTCAAAAAAGCAAGTTTTAAAATATCAGAACAGGACAAAAACTTTCAAGAAATAATATTTTTTACATTTGAACTGTAATAACACTTTTTCAATATAGATTCAACATGTTTGCCCTTAAAAACAAAATATTACAGTCTATGGAGTCAGAAATCTTGCCAAATAAGTGGAATGATTGTTACTTTTTCCCTTTTACAAAGGAGATTATAAAAGCTCCAAGAAAACTAGTATTTTGTCCAAGGATATGATAGCTAGTAAATAGCAAAGACAAATTTCCCAAGTCTGGGCTCTATGGCATTTATGCTTATTCTAAACCAATACTAAATAAAAAGCTATCTCAATCCCCTCTCCCACGTGAAAAATAAGCAAGCAGAAAACCCCACAAAAATGTCTTAGATTTTTAAAAATTGTATGATATAATAAAAAATGTTTCATATGCTATCGGAAACACCCCACATTGTTATAAAGAGAGAGAGAGATGATTGGCAGTGTTAAGGAAAGATGCAGAGGAGACCTTCTCAGCACTCACCTTCATTCCCAGGTAACCAATGAATTTGTTTTACCAGGGTGGTGTCATCCCTGCTTTGTTGTTCTACACAAAGCAGTGACTCTAAGGGAGGAAATATGGCCAGTTAAGAGAAGACCTTCAGACTGGCTGAGGGAAGTGGCGTTTTGGCTGGTTAGCCTCTGCAATCTCCTTATAGTTCTGAACAGCCTTAACTAAAGCAGAAGAGCAAAGAATATTTGCATCGACTAATCACAGTATCATATGTTGACTTAACCTCGTTTGGATTGATAAAAACCCCGGATACTAAAATCCTCAGGGAATATTTGGAGACATCAGTTTATAGGAGGCCTTCTAGTACAATATATTCTATAATTGTCCCAAAAGAGATTAAAGAAAAGCACATAACGGATGAAGCATTTTAATATTGGGAATTACAATATGAGTCCACATGTTCAGGATGAATATCAAGTAAAGTTTTAACACTTTTGCTCTTATAAATAATTCACTGAATTTAGCCACATCCTGCAAAAGCTTTTATGTACAATCCTGTGCTCAACTGAAGTTACAAATGGGCTCTTTGTAGGCCATTTCTTCTTCTAACCTTAAGAGAAGTTTGAGATTAAATTAAATTTTCAAATGAAAATATTTATTTCTATAATGGCCAAAGGGCTTCATGTAAACACTATTAAATATATTTTCTATTGACAGCTAAACATTGGCAGAAATCAGCATCTATGTAACGAAGGAAAATTAAATATTTATCCAAGGAAGGAGTATGTTTTATTTTGTTGTGCTTTTGGATTATGATTAATCAAAAATTCCAAATAATGTGAGTTGTGTGTAGCTTCTGAAAATAGTTATCTTATTAACAAAATTAATAATAACAGACAAAAGCTATTTAAAATGATTAGTTGAATGGAAATATAAAGTGCTATGGAAAGGAAAAAATTTTCTGTTTATTACCTTCTCTTATACAAAGGAATTGTGGACCCTTTTTGTGCCATAAATTTAACTTGTCCTGTGTTTCCAAACTGTGCCATTCCAAAGTTCGTTAGTATGTTCATCCTTCTGACTGAAAAATGCCAGTCAGTGAGCCCAATGGTGGCAACACAGATTAGACTTTGAGAATAAAAAATAAAAGGTTAACAATTCATTATACTTTGGGAATAGAAAGAAATTATGTAGATCGACCAACTCTAAATGTTTTTAAAGTCATTTAAAGATAATATGGCCTATTATTAGATATAGGCAGATTAGAGTGAGATATTTTTAACCTCTTGAGTTAGCAACAACAATAACAACAATTGGGTGATTTCCAATACTAGTGATAACCTCATATATTCTTGTGGGAATATAATTTGGTCCAAAACCCTTATAAAATAAATTTGACAGTATTTACTAAGAGTCACAAAACTACTTATATGCTTTGACCTTGACTTCCCTGAAATATGTGTAAATTGGAACCTTTTATACTTAACGATAACAGTTGCAGAACTATTTTAATAGAAACAAACAAAACTACCAAGAGTATATGACATATACCCAGTAAAAACATATGTATGAATTCTGTAAAATAATACAGAAAAATGCTTATCAACATAGAGTTAAACAGCAGGATCCTAAATTATATAAACACAAACACACACATACACACAATCATAATTTTATTAAAAAAAATATAGAAAGGGCCATTTAAGTATCTTAACAATAGTTGGTTTTGGATGTAGTAGGAATATGAATAATTTTTATTTTGTTGTTTCTGTTTACATTGTCTATATTTTGTTTAATAAACATATAGCCTTGGATTTTTAAAACAAAAATAAATGAAATAAAAGAAGTAGAATCATGTGATCTAAGTTTCAACATAACCATAAATTCATTTTCTTTCCCTCATGTAGATGACATCATTATTGATTCTTAAGGCTTGTATATTATATTTAAAAGCTCTTAGTATATTGATTCACCTTATGACATTGATTAGTAATTGATAAAAAAGCAAAATAACACAAAACTTACACAATATCTAATGAGTTAGTAGAGAGAGCAAGTGACTAATTTTGTTTTTCATTTAATGTGTTACACTGAATATTACTGAATACTTCATATAACTGAAGCATTTCAATCAAATAATAAAATTCAACTCTGAAGAAATAAATTCAAGATATATCTCTAATAGAAACATTCTTTTTACTCTTCAAATAGCTACCAAGCCTAAGTGATTTTGAGATTTGTTAACATTACTTAAAGAAACAGCCTAAATACATATATAAAAGCTCATTATATTTAAAATAAAATTATTTAATTCATTTCAGCACCAAATTTGATGTAATTTATATGTCATGAATTTCTGTAGAGATATATATCTTTTGGTGTCTAATGATGAATACTACTCTATTCTGTGCTTTATCTTTTCTTAAGTTATTATTTGTAATAAATTGATGATATTAAAATTATGTTCTTTTCCAGGGCAATCTAGGATGATCACTTTAGAATGTGACTAATAATTATTTCCACTGAAGATTGAAAATACTAAACACTAGAATAGTAATTATGGCATAAAGTATTTGAAGCCAAGATAAGAATCTTCTAATAAAATCAACTAGAGACTTGTGGAGTTAATTTCCCATAAATTTCCATTTCTAATTTTATAAGTCACTCTCATAAAATTAGAGTGACTTATAACTCAATGGTTACATCTATTGGAAATTCTTGATAGATTTAATGTTCTCTTCCAGAGTTGACTTGTTTATTATTGAGCAATTAATCTAAGGTACATAATTCCACTATTACAATCTTTGTCTCTACCTCTGTAACTCCCTCTTGCCCTGGTTTGAACTTTTTGTCATTATTTTGTGAGCTTTTATGAGAGTTTTTGGCACTATTTTAATGTTAAATTTTTCTTTGTACCCAAAGAAGTATGGTTTTGTTATTTGGTTGATTAAACTTTTACTTTTTTTGATTTATTAAACTTCTTAAGGTATTACATAGATTCCTCTGCCAAAATGCATTTCAAAATGTTTTAGAATGTTTTGTATTTATAACTGACATTTGAGGTTTATTTAATGCAAATCTAATATTTTTCAGTGTGAGCCAATTGTGATAATCAGGCTGGTAAAATGACTTGCAGCTCTTAAGCAAGTCACTGGGCTCCTGAATCCCAATGGCAGAGTGAAATGCAGCTGTGGGAACAGGGACAAGTCCCCAGGGTAAGGTCATCTTGAAGTGGTGATAAGGAAAGGCAAAAAGACAAGGATACTGCCGGAGAGAAACTTCCCCATGGATCTTGAGAGAATGCTTCAGCAGTCTTGAGGGAACATGCTAGACTGTGAAGCGACAGGTGTTGTTCTAATACAAGCAGGCATTGAGTGAGTTGTCCATTGTCTCTGTGTTGTTTGTATTTCCACACACAGCCTGTAAGCCCCATGAAAGGACGGACATTTTGGTCCACACCCTTGAGTCACAGCATGACCTAGTGAGGTAGCCGCTACCCCACTGGCATTCAATAATATTATTGAGTGAATTGATTCCATTTCATCTTTAATATTCCATCACTATATTTGCTTTAAAACCCAGAGTGTTTACTTTGGTCTCTATTTACTGTTGTTGTCCCATGCCCTGGATAACTATATCTGGCATTCAGCAGCAAATGGCACCTGGAAACAAATACATCTACCTCCTTTCTTTCTCCCCACAAAAAACAGTCCTGTCAAACTCCAAGCCAAATAAAATTTTAAATAAAATAAAATAAATAAAATAAAACAAAATTTTAACATAAAATTTTAAAACCATCTTAAAATACTGCTAAAGAAAAATAGAAGAGACCTTGTTTTTCAAGTTAATCAATCCTCCATATTACATAGCTATGTATGTATATACATTTACGTTCTACTTTTTGCTTGTGATAGAGAACTCAAATTGGCCTAAATTCTTGGTGATCAACAATTCTTATCTATTTTGAAGTTCCATGTACTAAGAATTTCTCTGAGTGCCTAGAGGTGATGAGTGTTCGTGCAAAAGTAGTATCCTGACGAGAGCATGGGCAAAGACAATTGCAGCTTGCACCTTCCATACAACTATACTTGCCTGTTTTCCCACGTGGGTGTTAAATTTCTGAAAAACATAAATAAATTAAGATGTTAGATAGGATATTTAATATTATATGCAAAGGAATAATGATTGAGTAATACACTTACCTCCATACTACCCTTAACCTACGGTTCACAACTAAAAATACCATTTTAGTGGCTTTATAAAAAGCACTGGTCTAAGCAAAAACTATTTGGGAATAAATAATGAAAAGGCATTTCAACAATTTAAATGTAAAAAAGTCTTCAGGAAGTTGAAATATCTAAAGTCTTACAAAATTGACTATTAGAGTAGGCTACCTATTGTAACAAACAGCACCAATACCCCAGAGGCTTAACACAAGATTTATTTCCTGCTCCTGTCACCTTCCTTTGCAGTTATTCAGAGTCCTGGGTTTCTTCCATTCCATGGGACCCCAAGTCCTTCACTGCATCTTTGGCATCCGCTGCTGAATTATGGAAGAGAGCAAGTGTGGAAGAATCTCTACCCCTAAAAAGGGATCAGGAGATGTTTCCAATGTACTTTGAATTCTAACTCAAAGTAATATTTTTATTAAGATAAGGCTACATCTAAAGATTTTTATACAGTAAGTCAATATGAAGAGACCCGTTAGATAATTAACAATACTAGTATTGAATTTCACTGATGTGGCAAAAACAAAATGTAAGGTTTGTGAATGACTGAAATGATGTGATACCTAAGGTCCCTTCCAGGTCAAAATTCTACTGCTCTATGACCTGGATGTGACTGCCCTCAAGTTCTTCAGTTCTTCAAGTAACTCATTTATAGTTAAGTATGTGTTTCTTGGCCCATGGTTTTGCTGAGGGAAAGTTATTAGTATATTGATATAATGATTCTCTCCGGCCTCAGTAGAGCCCAGGGAACCACAAATACTTGGTACGTTGACCCACCGTGAAGGACTAATATTTCCATTCCCTATACGTACTCTGACCTGGAAATAGTTAAGAAACACTAAGATACACACACACACACACACACACACACACACACACACACACACACACAACACCTGACTGGTTGTTTAAATGTAGCACAGCTGACAGTTCTTTGTTGTTTTTTTTTTTTTTTTATAGAACATTAGGTTTGTAAAAATCCAGAGAAATTCACAAAAAAAGCAAACTGAGGTTTAAACATCATTATACAGATGCATGGGCCATGAAATTTTGCAATATTTACTTGTCTCTGAAATGTTTCTAATATGTTTGACCTAATGGAATACATTCAGAAGACTGCCGGCCAAGCATTACCATTGTTATGGGCTAAATTCTATGTCCCCTAAATTTATATGTGAGGTCCTAACCACCACTGCCTCTGAATGTGACTGAATTTGGAGGTAGGGTACTTAAAGAGGTAGGTAAAATTAAACAAGGTCCTTACGGCGGATCCTAATCTGACTGCTGTTTTTACAAGAAATTAGGACACAAGCACACACAGGAAAGACCATATGAAGACACAGAGAGGAGACAGCCATCTATTAAACTAAGAAGGCTCAGAAAAAAATCAGCCCTGCTCATTCCTTGATCTCAGACTTCTAGCCTGCAGAACGGAAAGAAAATGATTGTTGTTTAAGCAACCAGTCTATGGTACTTCGTTATGGGAGCCTTAGCAAACTAATACACCTGTGTTTACCAAAATCCTGCACAGCTGTGTTTTCTAACAGATGTTCTTCCAACTCCTGGGATAGTTTCGGTTTCCTCTAGAATGGATTTTAAGAAATGTATTGTAAACTAAAGACAGACATCCTATCCAAGGGATTTTTTTTTCTTTTTAACGATTCAGATGTGACTCAGGACTGTAAGTTATTTAAGGTGGGCCCATTATTTCCTAGTCAAGATAGTACATTTCCAGGCATCAACGCAGAATCAATTTTTTTAGGGCAGGTTCTAAAATATGAGACAAAATTCTCACTTAGAAATCCTTTGTAACCTCTTATCTTGAGAAGAAACTCTTTGAGGGGCTTGATTCTAAAATAATACTTAGGTCAATATGATTGTATGCGAGGGACCCAACCAATTTGCCCAACTCTTGTAAGTTGGCTACTTCTTAGAAAGACGTTATCTTTAGGGCAAAAATTTCCAAAATACAATTTAGTAAACCACTGTTCACTATAAATATCCTAACAGAGAAAGGCAAAGAGGAAGTGTGGTAATGTTTGAATCCGTGTCCCTTAAGGACAGATAATTTGGTCTCATCACTATTCAAAATGCATAAAGAGTAAGTCTTGAAACATTGAGTTTTGAGACATTTTAATGTGTGTTTGTAAACCGCAGCAGTATTCCCAAAGTGGTCCTCTTAGAACACTAGCTTCAGTAGCTGCTTCTCATTAGAAGGGTTTTATGATCAAATGGATTTGGAAAACACTGCAGTCTCTACCACGTATTTAGGAACTCGCAATTTACATAAATACACTAACAGCTCCAAGAAAGCTTGCAGTTAAAAAAATAAAAAGCCACTGATTAATTCTCTCAAACCCAAAATTTCTCAAACCTATCTGATCATGAACCCCTTATTAACATTATTAGCAAGCACTCTGTGAAACACAGGTTGGGACTACAGCTTGGAAGAGGAGTCACGAAGAAACCCAGCCGGACAGTGATGGAACACGTAACAGATGTTTATACTAGAGTTTTAGAACGTGAAAGGAATTGAAAATCCCTTCCTTTAATAGTAATGTTTAGTTGTTTTGAGCAAAGCAATACATTTTGGTCACAAAAATATACTACCTCTCTTACTTCTTAAAATGCTTATTTGATTACACATTTCTTTAACTGCATGCACCATGCTAAATGCTTATGCACATTCTACCTTTTGTTTATCTCCAAAGAATTTTTGGCATTTATTTGTAGTAGAGTAATGTCCCTTCTAAACTGGGTTAAGAGGCAGCAGGAAGAACAAAGAGGAAATCTTCTCTAAGCATGACTTGACTCCAATTACTCCTAACAAAGTGAGCTGAGTGGCTCTTTATAATCTCTGTCAAGAAGATGACTGGCTCGGAGAGGGCTGGCACTTTCCCATTGGCAAACATTTTAGTTTTATGATTGTTTATGCCAAAAACAATCAGCGCAAACCATACACATTTCAGACACACACAAAAAAACATTATCCAAAATAGTATGAAGTCAAGTGAGGAGTTAACCTTTTCAAATAAATTGATGGTACATTCGATTTACAGTTTTGTATGGAGTATTTTCCTACCAGCCTTGACTCTAAAATGTACAGTACAGAACAGAAAAGATATGTTTGAGATGTGAAATTAATATTAGGTTGATGATGTTTAATTTTAAAATATTTAACTTGCATTTTTTAAGAACCTGGCATTCAGAGATCTATTCACATTTGTATGAAAAAATAGGTGCCATCAAAGCTAGAAAATCTACCCCAGATGATCCATCACAAGGAAGTAGGTAGTTGCTAACAACTTCTGACTAGCAGAGACCAAATTGCTTCATTATACTCAATTAATTCCAAAAATCCACAAGCAAATGAGTCACCGGCCACCATTGTTTACATGAGGTTTTAAGAGGATTCAGAGACAAACTAGGCCTAGCCCATTTCTTGATAAACATGTACCAAACCCTTCCCCACCAACACCACCCAGTCAAAGGAAATTCTCTAACATCCATCATTGCTGAGCAATGAGTATTCTGGTCAATTAAAAGTATAATTAATTCTTTTTGCTAAAAAATATTATTATTTTAAAATTTTTAAGAAATTGTACCACTTTAAAATCAACATAACTTTTAAAAAATTTATTTTTAATTATTATGGGTATATAATAGTTGTATATATTTATAGGGTATATGTAATGGTTTGATACAGGCATGCAATATGTAATAATCAAATCAGGGTAATTGGGATATCCATCGCTTCAAGCATTTATAATTTCTTTGTGTTAGAAACATTCCAATTCCACACTTTTAGTTATTGAACATTTCAATTCCATTTTTTTAGTTATTTTAATGTATACCATAACTTGCTGACCATAGTCATTTTGTTGTTCTATCAAATCGTGTTCATTCTATCTCACTATCTAACTATATTTTTGTACCTATTGACCATCTCCACTTTATCCCCTCCCCATTACCCTTCCCAGCCTCTGGTAACCATCATTCTATTCTCTGTCTCCATGAGATCAATTATTTTAATATTTAACTCTCACAGATGAGTGAGAACATGAGATTTGTCTTTCTGTGCTTGGCTATTTCACTTAATGTTCTCCAGTTCTCTCTATGTCATTGCAAATGGCAGAATTTCATTCTTTTTTATGACTGAATAATATTCCATTGTGCATATGTATCACATTTTTTATCTATTCATATGCTGATGGACACTTAGGTTGATTCCAAGTCTTGACTATTATGAACAGTGCTATGATAAATATGGGAGTGCAGCTATTTTTTGGTATACTGGTTGCCTTTCTTTTGGATATCTACCTAGCACTGGGATTGCTTGGTCATATGGTAGTTCTATTTTTCATTTTTTGAGGAACCTTCATACTGTACTACATAGTGATTGCACTAATCTACATTCCCACCAACAGTGTGCGATGGTTAACCTTTCCCCACATCCTTGCTGGCATTCATTATTGCCTCTCTTTTCCATAAAAGCCATTTTAGCTAGGGTGATTCTCATACTGCTGCATTTTCTGTATCTCATAGATTACTGTAGGTTGTGTTTTCATTTTCTTTGAGAAATTTTTAAATTTCTTTCTTCATTTCTTCATCGGCCCACTGGTTATTCAGGTGCACATTGTTTAATTTCCATGTGTTTATATAGTTTGCAATGTTTCTCTTATTATTGATTTCTAGTTTTATTCCACGTGTTCAAGGAAAACACTTGAGATGATTTCGATTCTGTTGAATTTTTTAAGATCTGTTTTGTGGCCTAACATATGTTCTATCCTTGAGAATGAACTATGAACTGAAAAGAAGAACATGTATTCTGCAGCTGTTGGATGTAATGATCTGCAAAGATCTATTAGGTCCATTTGGTCTCTAGTGCAGATCAAGTCCAATGTTTCTTTGTTAATTTTCTGTCTGGATGATCTGTCCAATGCTGAAAGTAGGGTGTTGGGGTCTCCAGCAAGTGGTCTGTGTGTCTCTTTAGCTCTAATATTTGCTTTATACATCTGGGTGCTCCAGTGTTAGGTGTATATATATTTAACATTGTTATATTTTCTTGCTGAATTGACCCCTTTATGATTATATAATGATCTTCTTTGTCTCTTTACAGTTTTTGTCTTGAAATCTATTTTATCTGATAGGAGTATAGCTACTGCTATACTGTTCTTTTTCGGTTTCCACTTGTGTGGAATATCTTTTTCCACCCCTTTATTTTCAGTCCACGTGTGTCTTTACAGATGAGAAAACACATAGTTTGGCCTTGCTTTTTTATCCATTCAGCCACTCTGTGTCTTTTGATTGGAGAGTTTAGTTTATTTACATTCATTGTTATTATTGATAGGTAAAGACTTATTACTGCCATGTTGTTATTTGATTTCTGGTTGTTTTGTAGTTCTCTTCCTTCCTTCCTTCCTTCCTGTCTTCCTTTGTGTAAAAGTGATTTTTCTCTGGCAGTGTATTTTAATTTTCTTCTTTTCATTTTTTGTGTATTTATTGCAGGATTTTTAAATTTGAGGTTAGCATGAGGCTTGCAAAAAGCATTTTATAACCAATTATTTCAAACAGATGACAACTCTGCTTACATAAAACAAAACAAAACAAAAAAATAAGCAAAGAGAAATCTAAAAGAAATTATATACCTTAACTCCATCCCCCTCCCCACTTTTTGACTTTTTGTTGTTTCCATTTATATGTTTTTATACTGTCTCTCAAAAAGTTGTTGCATTTATTATTTTTGGTAGCTTTGTCTTTTAGTCTTTCTACTCAAGATATAATTGGTTTATGTACTGCAATTATAGCAATGGAGTGTTCCGTATTAGTGTACTTATTGTCACCAGTGAGTTTTATACTTTCAGATGTTTTCTTATTGTTCATTAACAACATTTTCTTTCATATTGAAGAACTCCTTTTAGCATTTCTTATAGGACAGGTCTGGTGTTGATGAAATCCCTCATATTTTGTTTGTCTGGGAAAGTCTTTATCTCTCCCTCACGTTTGAAGGATATGTTTGCAGAATATAAAATTCTAGGATTAAGGATTTTTTCCTCCAGTACTTTAAATATGTCATGTCACTCTCTCCTAGCCTGTAAAGTTTCCACCAAGAAGTCTGCTTCCAGGCATGTATGTTGGAGCTCCTTTATATGTTATTTTTTTCTCTTTTTTCTTGCATCCCTTAGGACCTTTTCCTTATTCATGACCTTTGAGATCTTAATTATTAAATGCCACCCTAGACACATATGCAGTATTTCTGAACAAAAATCTGAGAAAAGTTCCAATAATATTAAGTTACTATTTCAAAAGTCTTAGTAATGTTTCAAGACATATAATAAAGAATAGAATTATGTATGAGGTGTTGGCCTCCTCTGAACAATGCACAGGAGAGGTATACCTCTCTATTTAATGGTTACCATCATACATGCCAAAGATGATTCTCATAAATATCATACATGTAATGAGCACATTTCTGTTCTGTTCTCTCTCTAATGAATGCTACTTATAATAAGGATGATATAGGTTGCCATTGATTAATCCTGTTCTTTGTATCAGGATCTGAGGCACGTGCTTTACATGTTTTGCCTCTAGTTCTCATGGCAACACAACAAAGTAGTTCTTAATATTATTGTTACTATCATTATTATTATTTAATTTTAAAGATATAAAATCTGAGGTCACAAGTTTTTATTTTTTAATTTTTAATTTTTTTATTTCAGCATATTACAGGGGTACAAATGTTTAGGTTACATATATTGCCTTTGCCCCACCCAAGTCAGATCTTCAAGAGTGTCCATCCCCCAGACAGTGCACACCGTACCCATTAGGTGTGAATATACTCACCTCCTCTTTCCCCCTCCCACCTGCCTGACACCCAATGAATGTTACTACTATATGTGCACTTAACTGTTGGTCAGTTAAGTCACTTACAAAAAACAATGGTGATTTAGCACCTTTTGCATTATCCTGAGATCACAAATTTTTATTTAGCCCAAAGTCATATGCCCAGTAAACATGCAATCCTACTTCTATAGTTCTCAAAAGTCCAGGATTTTTTCTCCATTCTATGATTTCATTTGTTTTTTCTTGTTGATCAGCCAGCTATAAAACAAAATCCAAACAGGTATATATATATCCCCTTGAGTGTGAAAAATATACCCTTACAGTCTTTCAGTTTCCAGAATAAAATACAAGAATTGTGTCGACCTCAAACAAGAGACTCCTTGTCCTCCTTTTGGCCTGTTGTATTTGTCTGTGAAGATTCATGTATTTCCTCAGGTTTCCTTTATGGAGCTGTGGTTGTTGTTTATTTTCAAATAGCTTCTTATTCTCAGGACACGCCTGTGTTACACTTGACTTTGAACAACTTTAAAATGTGAAATAGTGGAAGTATTGTTTTCAATCCGTGCTTTTTCAGAGTCTTCCATACCCTCTTTTAGAGCAGCAGCCCTCAAATTTTAATGTGTGCAATAAGGCATGCCTATGGGACCTGTTAGATTGCAATATCCCAGGCCCATCTCCAAAGATTCCAGTTCAATAGGTTTGAGTGGAACTGAGGATTTCTAAATGATTCTGATGCAGGTGATACTCAGATGATACCTCAAGAAAAATAATTGGATTTTATCCTTCTCCATGATAAACTAAATATGATTATAATCTTTTTTAAATAATAAGGGTGGCAAGAAGATGAATTCCAGGTTTGGATGAACATGCTTATGTTCTGCTTCTGTTACTTGCTAGCTTTGACCTAGGACAAATGTCTTAACCTCTCTGAGCCCCAGTGTTGTTAGGAAGTAATGAGATCAAAGGAGAAAGTCCTTAACTCAGGGTTTATCACTTACCAAAGCCCTCAAAAACATGTCACTCTCTCCTTTTAAAGCTCAGATTCTTGTACTCCAAATCCAGTTTTCTTTCTATTCCACACACTGCTGCTAAGGAAAAGCTTGCTCAAAATTGTGTAGCTCAAAAATGCTGCCTGTCTTCTTAAAACTCCTATGCATCAAACCAAGGCTATTTATTTCCTTGATGATTAATCTTCTACTCGTCACTGGTTGAATTTTCCACTGGCACCAGTTTATTTTGGATTCCGAGCCTTCTTTGGACAATAATGCCATTTGTTTGGAGAAACGGAACGAGTGTAGAAATTCAACACTTCAACACCTTCTAAGGTACCATGTTCCAGGCAGCAGAAATTCACCTGAGCTTTGTCATGGGGACTTATTACCTCTCTGGTCCCTTTTAATATAGCTGGCAAGTACTTAATTCACCCTGGCTCAGCTTTTGCTCTGTCTTCAAATAGAAGTAAAGTACCTTTCATTACTGGACACACTTCAGGAGACATAAGTGTCTTGGAAGAGGCTAAAAGAGTACATTCTCCACAATGTGAAATAGCTGTGCTATGGAAGAAGACAGGAAAGAAATTTAAAAGTTGGGTAATTTATACCTTAATCTTTATGTATATAGATCCTTGGTGAAATGCAAAAGAATATTCTCTGATTTATTAACTTCTTACAGCCTATGGACTTTTCATCTTAACAGGGCCCTTAATTTAAAATGATTTTCTAATGGAAAGCAAATGGTAGTTAAACTTTATGAAAGGATAGAATGGTATAGTCATTAAAACATTATTGAAGTACTATGAAATACTTACTTGAAATGACTACTGGCATTGCCAGAAAGGATCTCTAAACTTTCAGGAACTTTATAGTTCTGATTCTTGTTTCCAAATTTAGATTTCATGAGCATCAACAGAAAATATAAGAACAGTAGCCTCAGTGCAGGTTTGGCATATATTTAGGATTTATTTTGCCATCTTTCACTTACGATTCGCTAGTACAGCAAAAAAAAATTGAAAACCAAAATTAGATATTAATAAAAAGATATTGACTAGCACTTTATTTTGTAGTTTACTTTTTTCAGGCAATAGCTTACCCTCAGGAATCTGATTTGTGGTGCTTATTGCCTCCAGAATAAAGTCAGTGCTCCAGCCCTGCAGTTTCCAGACTGTGTGACATTGGTGATATTATTCAACATCTCCAACTTTCCATTTTCTTATGTGTAGTATGGGAATAGCAATAATTTCCTCATAGAGTTACTGTGAGGATTAAATTAAGTAAGCATCTAGGACTAATGCTAAAAGATGTGGGTGCTCACCAAATAAAAATTTTTATCACACTATGAGTATTAAAAAGTAAAGTAAATAATAATGAAGATCAAGTGGAATTACAAAGGAAGACTGAGCATCTTCACGGGATGTCTAGTTGTTTGAAGGATCAAGTCATAAAAAGTTAGTTGCATTGCTGGATCTAATGGTAGGTCTACTTTTAGTTCTCTGAGGAATCTCCATACTGTTTTCCCTAAAGGTTGTACTAATTTTCATTCCTAAGAACAGTGTATAAGCATTCCCTTTTCACCACATCCATGCCAGCATCTATTTTTTTGACTTATTAATAATGGCCATTCTGACAAAGGTAAGGTAGTATTTCATTGTGGTTTTAATTTGCATTTCCCTGAAGATTAGTGATATTGAGAATTTCTTCATATGTTTGCTTGCCATTTGTATATTCTCTTTTGAAAACAAATCTGTTCATGTATTTTGTCCACTTTTGATGGGGTTATTTGTTTTTTTCTTGCTGATTTGTTTGAGTTCTTTGTAAATTCTGGATATTAGTACTTTGTCAGATGTATAGCTTTCTAATATTTTCTCCCATTCTATAGATGCCTATTTACTCTGTTGATTAATTCCTATGCTGTGAAGAAACCAGACCTACCATTTGATCCAGCCATCTCACCACTGAGCATCTACCCAAAGGAAAAGCAGTCATTATATCAACAAGACACCTGCACCCAAATATTTATCACAGCACAATTTATAATTGCAAAGTAATGGAATCAACCTAAGTGCCCATCAACTGGTAAGTAGAAAAAGAATATGTGGTATGTATATACCATGGAATACTACTCATCCATAAAAAGGAATGAAATAATGTCTTTTGCAGCAATTTGGATGGAGCTGGAGACTATTATCCTAAGTGAAGTATCTCAGGAATGGAAAAACAAATACCACATGTTCTCACTTATAAGTGGGAGCTAAACAATATATATATATGGACATAAAGTAGTATAATGGACATTGGAAACTAAGAAAAGAGGAGGGGGCTGAGAGATCAGAAATTACATATTGGATATAATATCCACTATTCTGGTGATGGGTACACTAAAAGCCCTGACTTCACCATTATGCAATTCATCCATGTAACAAAAATCACTTATACCCCCTGAATCTATTGATATTATAGTAATTTTTTTAAAATTACATTGTTATCTCCTCTGTAAAAAAAAAAAAAAAGAAAATGTTAGTTGTCACAAGGAACTTAGGAAGGCAAGTGTTTCCTTTCATTAAAACCAAATGTTTAAGCTTTTGCTGTTTTGAGGTTGAGATCATAATGCAAATCTTTGGTTTTGATGAATTTATTAGTTTTCCTTACTATGACCATTGCGTTTGAAGCTCTCCCCTATGGGTTTATCTGTGGAGGAATTCAGCATACTTACCACTTCATTAATGTGGAGGTCTTTAGATTTGGAATACAGCCTACTAATTTGAAAGTACATTTCCATAAGAAAAATTTATTACAGTTATAATAAATGAAGGATATTGTTTTCAAAATGTTAATTGTGTATAGGCAAAATTACTGAAGCCACAAAATATGCAACAGCTTGGAGTTTAATTACAACTGGAAGACTAGCCTTTGGAAAGTGCGTGTGGATGGAAATATTTATGGGTTGACGTGGAGAGCTGGCTGACTATATTTGCTATGGAATGATTTTAACTGTTACCTTGTTTTACAAGCTGGATTCTATCTGATCCTTTTATAGGAGGGTTAAACAAGTCTATACATTCACTCTACATGCTGAAGTTGTTGTTTTAGTTTTCAATTTCAGATATGCTTGAGAAGATTCTAAATAACTTTCACGGGAAAGGGATCAAATGAAACAAAACAGCAACATTTTCCATGTAAGAGTGACATGATATTTTGTATGCCTTATTGTTTCATTCATCATCAATTTTACACCAGACTTTGGCAAAGGAAAAGATCTTGCCTCCAGAATTTTATTTTTTGGACCACCAGCAAACAAAAAATCCAAAAATAAACAAAGACCAAACCAAGGAAGAAGGCATAAAACAGTAAAAATCAGAACCATGACTTGAATGTTAAATCTAAAAAGAAACCATATAAGTTGTCTGATCATTCTGATTACAATCAAACTTGGTGGAAACAAAATGGTCTTTCTCACAAAAGATCCAAAATCCTGTTTACTCTTAAATATGAAAATAGTCACACTTTGAAAATATTATTAAAGATATGTATCCACCTGTGAGTGTAGGTCTCAAAAATATAAAATTAAAATTGAAGATTAGATCTTAAGGAAATATCATGGGTCCACCAAATCTATAGTTACAATGACATTTATATAATACTATTAAAATATAAAAAAATTATTTAAAAATCTAAATTTGTTTAAAGTAAGGAACTGATTAGTGAAACATACTTATAGTAGATTATTCTTCAACCACTGAGAAATGGTGTTGTAGGAAAATATAGTGACATAGGGAAATGTGCATTATATCTTAAGTGAAAAAACATAAAATGTGGTCCTATGGTCCTATTTTTGTTTTAAAAATTGTGCTTATTTTACCAGAAAATTGAGTTTTAGTACTATTCACCAATTTTTATTCCACGGGATACAGGCTTATAGTAGTTTATTTCCTTTGAAGTTAAATGTATTTTCTAAAATTTCTAGCAATTGATATGCTTATTATTATTGGAAAAGAAAGAATTTACCACAACAATGAAAAATGAAAAACTGAGTATAAGTGCTGGCTACTGTCTCTTCATAAGTAAGGAGATTACTTCTGCATTGATATTTCTGCTTCCAAACTTAATGGCAGAGTGTTCAGGTGTTTCTAACAGGGACAAGTCACAAGAAGAGCCAAGTCATGAACCAAGGAGGAAACTTGACCATGTGCCAAAAGTGAGTTAGGAACTAGAGAACCAAAGCAAAGTCAGAATCTAAGGAACTTAGGAACATTTTGCAGGTCCCCCCAGCAATGATAGGGTCTGGAGTCAAAACCCAAGAGATGTAACATAAACTTCCTTGCCCAGCAACATGTTCCACGTTAAAGGACTCCTCCCTCTCTGTGTCTCTGTCTCCATCTGTGTGTCTCCCTGTCTCTTTCTCTCTCTCAAAACAACCTTCAAACCAACAAATTGTGTGAGGTATTTTGTCCCTAAGGCAATGAACCTTTAAATCAAGCAACTCTTACCTTCAGAATTCATATTCTCATGGTCAGTAGAGGAATAACCTAATTTGAGGATTCTTAATGGACCCGATCTTGGGTTAATTAAGTTGAGCCACATACATGCAAATATATAGTATTACTTACATGCCTTGCTTTTAGACTGATTATATATCTGTATCAATGTTTAAATCCTGTTATTCTCAGCAAAATATTCAAAACTGCTTACTATTTGTGAAACATAGGAAAAGTCAGATTTTAGCAGAGTTCTGGGTGAGTTATAATTTTCCATAAATTATATTATGAAAGCAAACTTAAAACAAGTATCTTAAATTCTATAGGAAACCAATGGCTTAAATTTAAATTCTAAGCCCCAAAACAAAACTTTAGTCCCTGTCTTCGGAGTAATTTTCTTGTGTATATTACAAAGAGAGGATGAGGTTACACACCGCTGGGGAATGGCCCAGCTAATGTCTCACAAAACTATAAAGACTCTTCCAATATAGCTATGGTGGGGAAATAATTACTTAGTCCATTTAAAATCTTTATCTTCAGATTAAAATAATCTCAATTCAGTTAAATTTTTTTCATAGACTGTTTTTCTCCTCACCTCTGAATTTCTTCAATTTTTCAGAAAATAAGATGCCCAAAATTAAACCTAGCACTAATATATACAATATACTAACTCATACTAACGCTGGGAGGATTTCACTCCCAGCGCTTTTATGGTAAGTAATCTCAGATTACGAATAGGCAACAACTTCTAGAGCAACCAGTTCTATGTATGGTTACAAAGATAAAATAGCACGTGTAAATCAGATAATAACTTCAACTAATAATAATAATTCTTATTTATTAAGTTGGTAATAGTAAGAATATACTTATAAATTCATTATACTTGATATAAAATGATGACCCAAGCGCTGGCTCTTCCAGCAGAAAGTTTCCAGCCGACTTCCAGGAGAATCCCATGGGCTCCTACTGACAACCCAAGTATCAGAGCTGCTTCTTCAAGGACCTTAATCCTGGTCTAGGATCTTAGACCTTAATCTAAGGGTCTTTCTTTGCACTTCTTATGGGACACCTTTGCAGGTCACCTCTATAGAGCTAACCAAAACAGCTATGTACAATGTGGAAGCCCTTCTCTCTGTGTGTGGAGATCTCAGGGGACAAAAATACATTTCGCCTAAGTATAGGCTGGCTACTCAATTCATCTTAGCACAGGTCAACGTATAAACCCAGGTTTTACAGCCATCTCCAGTTCTGCTTCCTTGTTCACTCCCTGTGACATTTGAACACTTTATATACTGGGGCTTAACCACACCCCTAATGAGCCAACTGAGTGATTTCAAATATTCCACTAGATGGCAGAGGTGTTCACAAGGAAGTGAAGCTGAACAATGTTAAGTCTCCTTTAAATAGTTTAGCAAGCAGGAAATGAAAGAGAACCTAATTGGAGAAATATATGGCATTCCTAAGTTACAATAAATATGTGTTAACTGTGAGCCTCACACGCACACACAAACACACAGGAGTTCCAATTTTAAACAAGATATAAAAGTACAACTACCTGGCTCAGCCAACGCTGCTACTTGAAATAATTTTTAAGCAAAATTTGCCTCATTTTTTTCTT
The DNA here is from genome assembly GCA_963574885.1 of Lepilemur ruficaudatus. Classification (NCBI taxonomy): domain Eukaryota; kingdom Metazoa; phylum Chordata; class Mammalia; order Primates; family Lepilemuridae; genus Lepilemur; species Lepilemur ruficaudatus. The sequence goes on from CAUYRT010081893.1 coordinate 22,767, forward strand.
CATTTTTAACAGAGAGTGAATTTTAAAGGAAATGCTGGATTACTGATGTTCCACTGACACAGTCATTTACTTCCAGTCTGTACACTTACAAGCCCTGGGTCTCTTCCTCTCGTCTGTCATCTGCTGCATGTCAAAACTTGTTATTTAATCAGAGCTAACACATCCCTTTTAGCCATGCAGCTGGACTCTGGATTTGACTTGCTCACAGTTTTCCAAAAGATGTCTCTTTGTTCTCTTTCTGCAATCTTTGTTTAAGCTCTCTTAGAAATTATCCTCTTGGCTTCACAACAACATCATCTCTACATGTGTTCTATATGATAAAAATAAATAATGCCTAGTAGAAAGAAACTGAGATTCTTTTCAACCAAAGACCTAGATTTGAGTGCTGATTTTGCCACTTATTAACTTTCTGATCCCAGATAAGTTTCCTGACAACTATCTCCAAGCTTTGGTGTCCTTGTTAGTAAAATGGAGAAAATAGCTAATGTCACAGAATCACTGTGAGGATCAAAGGAGAGTATACGGGAATCATTTTAAAGTATTAGAAAAATGTAAATGATTAAATATATGCAAAGACATGTGTAAATATATATGCAAATACATATTATTATTTAGTATGAACAAATCAAATGTGAAAGAAACACAGGACTCAGGGATAGCAATATTGCTCCATCCTGGACCCACTGAATCAGAAACCGAACTTAATAAAACTCCTAAGTGATTTGCATATACTTTAAAGTTTGAAAAGAACTGGTTTTGATCGTCTAATATTTATATTTAGTTCAATGGTTACGTCATTTGACCTATACAACAATATTGACTTTCTCTATAATTCCATGGGTGATTAGGAGGTTTCTCCTTTTAGCACTTACACTTTTTTTTTTACCCCATGGAACATATCATGGGATGTGAGGCTCTTTGTGATTGGGCCCCCACCACCTCACCAAGCCTCTGTTCTCTCCTTCTTCATCTTTCTCCCTCTCAAACTATGTTTTAGATGTGCTGCAATACTTGAAGCTAAGACTAAGAGGTTAAATGTGCACTGTGTAGGGTCCCAGTTGAGCATTCACTTTGACGATAGCATTGCTCAAAATATTAAATATGGGGATGCTAGGAAGATAGTTAGCCAGGAAGACGTTGCAGAGGCAGTTAGAAATGGAAAACATTTGTGGCTTCATTGAGATTGGCCAGAGGCACCATGGAATATTTTCTTTCTTAATCTTTTTTCATTATATAATCTGTTTATGGAATTCCTAATTCTGCATGACCTGCCATTGTGGGGAAATGGGCTTTGCTTATGGAAGTAAAGATGGGAACTCAATTAAAAAAAAAAAAAGGATGAGTGAGAAGAATGAGGAGAAATAGGCTTCTATATGATAGAATGGTAGTTACTAAGAGGAAATAGGAGAGCATAGAGTAGGAACTCTAGGTTTCAATACCCAGAATGAGTTCCAGGGGGTAAGGGGTGAGGAAACAGTCATGGGAGTATAGACAAGATTAAACCCTGAAGACCTGCATTCAGAGATACAAGGAATCCAGACTCTCTCCTTAGCACATAGAACAAGTCTTCCACAGTTTCATGCAATGTAAGATGAGCGCATTGGTAATAGGTTTGTATCGCATTTTGATTTTGGAAATGAATCAATATTAAAAATGATGGGTTTTTTAAAAGCATTCTAAGTTGGAAAACACTCAAAATTATATTGCTAAAAACATAACCTTTAAGATATTGCAGCAACCAAAATATAACAATGTTATTAAAGCCCCAGCAATTTGACTTGAAAATAGTTTGCCCTTGGTAATTACAAAGCAGTTTGCATTCTGGAGCTTTCAATTGAAAGAAAAAAAAAAGATTATTTTTTTAAATTGCAAACTAGTATAAACAGTGGAAAGAATGACCAAGGATGACCAAATATGCCTAATTATAAACTCACTATAATTAAGAGAACTCATAAGCCGCATAAAGAATTCTGCTTAAAGCCAGAGATTACAGTGTAAACTCACATAGGGATTATTTGACTTTGAAGAAGTTACCTCAGTCTTCTGAGCCTCAATTTTCCCATTCGTCTAATGCTAATTACTAACCTTCACCTTGCCTGGCTTATTCATAGAAGGTAATGACACAAGGGCCCTATTTCCTAAATGACAATCTGACAGAAATATTTCCCCCTGATTTTCAAAAAGTCTTGCAAAGACATAAAAATTAAATACATTTAACAAAGCATGTAAGAAATTGCCTTTCTTAAAAAGCATAAAATTATATGAAGTAGATGCTCAGAAAAACTAGGATAGTTAATCACAGCTACTCTTGTCTTTGGAGTCAAATTAATTGCTGCATCACTGACTCCAAGTGTTTGAAATCACTACATATAAGATCTTAAGTTAAATCCCAGCTTTTAGACTGGGGAAAAGTCAAGATTTTTGAGTATTCAAGAGACTACCATGTTTAAAGTGTTCCACTTATTTATTCTTTATAATTATAATTGTGTGAGTACGAAGAAATTTGGTTAGCACAGACTCATAATTGATTTTTAACCAGAAGGAATAAACTAGAAATAAATAAAACCTCTGCTTTTCCCAGCTGCACAAAGAGGCAGCTCTCCAGGGTGGCTTGTTTGCAGTCCTGACAGGGAGGAAACACTCAGGGAATTCATTTCCTGTAGCTACTATGGACAATCTTCCATAATGGAAGTCTCTTGCCCTCCTCACTATTACATGTTCTAAAAGGTCATGCTTTCTAATTATTTTAAAATACAAAAATAAAATACATGGATTAGAGGGAAGGGAATATGTCTCTCTGCTGGCTGGAAATACACACTTGTTTTTGCCTAAGCCTTAGTTTGAAGACATATTATATTTTTTTATCCTGAAATAATTTCAAACCTAGAGACATGTCGCAAGAATTATACAAAGTATTCTTATATACTTCACTCAGATTTACCAATTGTTAACTTTGCTACATTTACTTCATCTGCCTCTGGCTAGCTATTTACATGGATGTGTAGGTACACATAAAAAAAATTTCTGAACTGCTTGAGAGTAAGTTAGATATAGTACCTTTTTATTCATGTAATACTTCAGTGTGTATCTCTTGAGAAAAGAACATTCTCTTACATAGCTCCAGTACAAGGAACAATTTTAGGAAACTTGACGTTGATGGTGTTACCTAACCCACAGTCCATATTCAAATTTCACCAATTATTCAGCCATATCAACTTTTAATCAGCAACCTTAATGAGTCATCTGGATATTGAATTTTCTTTAAGGGGCAATGGACAATCAGAAATTATAAATAGCCATTTTATTTTCCAGAATGCACTATATACCAACATAGATAAATACCTAATTCACTGAACAGACATAATAGAATGTCTTCTGTTGTCCATATAGAAAAAAAGAAATTCCCAAACTAAGATAACATAGCTTAGCTACCTACTTGAAATGAGTCAACTAGGAGAATCTACAAATAATAGGCAAAATTTAATATTTAATGAATTCTTTTACTATATTATAATCATAGAAGAATAGTGAAAAGGTCCTTTTTCTCTTAGAGCCTCACTGAATGAATTCAAATATATGTCTAGTCTACAGGATTCTGATCTCATGGACCTATAAATTTAACTCATCCATTGCCATTTCAGTTTGAAGGTCTCCCAATAGCATAGCAAAGGCTGAAGAACTGCATGCAAAGAGCAAATTTTTTTCTCAAAATTTGACTACAATATTTAGGGAAAAGAAAACTGCCTTCTCCAGAAGCTTTCTTAGAGCTTAACCGAAAAGCTAGCCTTCATGCCATGACAGTTTACAATGACATCACCAATGTGGGAGAGGTGGGGTTAATAATTCAGTCAATAAGAGACCCGCTATGAGCAATCTATTTAAAAAACCACAATATTTTTTGTATGGCTGTACAGATTGTTCAGGAAACCTTGGAATATGTCCCAAGAGGTCAAAATATGAATGTTAAGGCTGATCCCAGACAACTGTACAAAATGCAGACATCATGGCTGCTTCCCTGAACAGAAGACTGTGGAACAGGAAATTCCAGCAGCTTTCAAGAAAAATGGTCAATTTTTGACTTAGCAAATGCATAAATGCCGTATTTAATTAATGTTTTTTATAAAGTTAGAACATTCTAGTCAAACAGAACACTAGAATAAAGTTTAACCTAACTAAGTAGTACTAAGATGAGCACATCCTTGGAAAGGCCAAATATGACTAAAAAAAAAAAAAATCTGTTTTCTTATTTATTTAACTGAATAACATTTTTAATTTCTAGTTAAATTTTCAGAATTTCAGTCACCAAAATATCAAATTTCTTCATATGTACAATGAAATCTCTTAAGTGTTAATAAAAAAATTACTATGTCTACTGACTAATCACAGCTATAATATAATAACCATATGTAAGTTGCATAACTTAATATGCTCTGTGAACAATAAGCTGTCAAGTATTTCTAAGAAAAAATAATTGAAGAATATGTGCCTAGCAGGTATTTATATTTGTCTAAGGAATTTTCATTGCAATTGCTGTTGCATTTTAAAATTGCATGTATATTTAAAAACTTTTACCAACTCAAAATTTAAAAGATGATTTTTAAAGCTAGATATCTCATATCCTCCCCTAAAAAATTATGTGTGTTTTTATTTCAGCCACTTTATAAAAATGTAATAAGAAAATTCTTTCTTATCTATTTCTAGTTCAATTTAAACAATTATTTAAGTCTTTTCTTCATTTAAAGATCACTTTTTAAAAACTACTATTAATAGTTAGTAATTAAGCAAACAGTATAATCATTGCCTAGACCCTCTGTGTGGATCTGTAAAAAAGTTTTCTATTAGGCCGGGTGCGGTGGCTCACCCATGAAATCCTAGCACTCTGGGAGGCTGAGGCGGGAGGATTGTTCAAGGTCAGGAGTTTGAGACCAGCCTGAGCAAGAGTGAGACCCTGTCTCTACTAAAAAAAATAGAAGGAAAATAGCTGAGCAACTAAAAATACATAGAAAAAATTAGCCGGGCATGGGGTCACATGCCTGTAGTCCCAGCTACTCGGGAGGCTGAGGTAGGAGGATCGCTTGAGCCCAGGAGTTTGAGGTTGCTGTGAGCTAGGTTGACACCACGGCACTCTAGCCCAGGCAAAAGAGCCAGACTCAGTCTCAAAAAAAAAGTTTTCTATTGATTTTGTATAATTACATTATATACCTCTACACACACATATATATCTTTATTGAAAATTTTTTTAAGAAAAGTATATTTAGCTAAGTTGCAGATAAAGATAGTAACTTAAAGAGGCTTGGCAAATAATTTAATTATAAAGTTCATCCTGTAGATAAGGAAGTTTAAATAAAGCAAGACAGCAAAACCAAATCACATGGTGATATCTCATTTGTACATCATATCCCCATGAATAATGTGGGAAAGAGAAGAAATTTAGCACAGTACATAAATTTTATTGCTTATTTAATTCTTATCTTCATTTTTTTAGGATAATTAAGCTGAGTTTTAATTTAAAAAAATTTTTTTGAAATGTATTATCTGTAGATCCTGTTACCAACAATTCCTCAGAATCTATTCAAAATATATGTATATATATACTGTACTGGATAAAATGTTCCCAGACCAATCCCACCTCCCAACAGCCCAGACAATACCCTACCTGTCTAACTCATCCAACCAACTCATATCTTTGAATTGTGATATTTATTCCCCAATTCAAAGTTTTAAAAAGAATAATCAACTAGAAAAAAAAAATCCAAAGCTCCTTGGGATGGAAAATGTGAAAACATGGTAATAGCTGCTAGACACAGATGAAGTTTTTTGGGTTTTATCCATAATAGAAAACCACTACAGACTTTAAGAAGAGTCAGAGACACCCTTGATTTTTTGTTATTTAAAAGCTTGACATTTCCCATGAAGGAGCACCTGCCTTTACCATTTATTTGATGGCCATTTGCACGAAAGGAAATTGAGGGCACTTACTAAGCAGAATGAGAAGCTACATTCCCTGAGTTTCACCTCCTTAGACTTCAAATTTTCATCTTTTCTTTCTGTTCTTTAAACTTGTATCAGTAAAAAAGCTTCAGGGTCCGGAGTTAACTTCACTGCAGACTAGAGTGGCTTAGCAGCAAACACCATAAAGAAAACAAGATGAGTTCTCTGCTTACCAAACTACCTAAGCTGCCCTGACCAATTCTTTTCTCCAAAAGTACCTGCAATTTTGACTACACTCATGCCTTTCTGAGTTTGCTTGTTTTCTCACTCATAATATAAATTAAATTCCTAATCCAGATCGTCATACCTCTGCTCTGAATTTTTCACAAATTAAGACTCTTTATATTTTATTTTCAAAAGAATAAATTTCATAAATGTGAACAACTTTGTCAGGTGGCCATTTAGAGGGAGAAAACACAACAAAGAATATTCTACTGCCTCAGACTTTAAAACAGGCATAAGTTTGTAGGAAGTCCATCAGATTATTCATCTGCATTATGTCCTGGAATCTGACAACTTGCTTTTGAATTTCAACTCTAATGTGGGAAAGATCCCAAAAGATTAAATAGTTAACGTTTCCCAGTCTGTTTCACCTCATTCATGCATAATACTTGGCTCACAATGCTGTGAGGATGAGAACCAAGACACTGTGTGTAACTTTTGTGGTGCATGATAGCATTCAACCATGCTTTCAGCTGATAGTATTCAACCATGCTTTTAGCTGCATTCAACCGTGCTTTTTACCATGCAAGATCTCCTGAGTGACAACATCTTGAACTCGTATATGTAACAAGGAGCCTGAAGGCAGGTGGTGGCACACGCAGGCTCAGTGGCTCAGCACAGTCTGGGTCTCATCTCTGTTAGTCGCTTGACCTTTTCCTCAGGTTTGTAAATGCGTGGTCACAAGATGGCTTCCTGATTTCCAAGCATCACCTTAGTGTTCTCTAGGCGGTCTCCTTTTAGGTTTCATTAGCTGGAAACACTTCACATATTTAGCTTTAAATGATGCTAGAGAAATTAGTACTTGCTTTGTTTTTGCAACTTCTATAGTGAATGTGCCCAAGGGAAAGGGTGGTGGGAACGGGTGTCGGAAAATTAACCAACAACATCTGCCGTGTTTCCTTTGACAAACTTTGAGCAGTATGTTAGTAATGTTATTAAATTCCCCTACAACAAAATATTCTGTTTTTATTCTACATAGTGTACATTTATTTTTCTCCTGAGGTTGCCCACTTTATCAGCTCCCATAAGCCTCTCTGGCTCTGGCCTCAGCAGCAAGACATAGTATGTGTTTTTTCACAAAAGCTGATTGGTCTGCCTTCTGTGAAACCTGGCACAGGCATCAAAACAACAGAGCAGGCACACCCAGGATCCCCCTAAGGAAGATAAAAACACACATATCCAATTGTTTTATTGAAAGCAACATCTTAAAATTGTAATTTGGTAATAACTTCATTAATAAATAATTTACATATGGTGTTTCTTTAAATACTCTGTGATTATTGAGCGTGGCAAGATGTCCTGCCTGAATCTGCAAAACCTGATTCTCTGCCTCTCATGTTGCTTCCGCCAGCTCACAGGCTTCCTTAATCTTTATTGCCATCTTCTGGAGGATTTGCTTTTATATGCAAATAAGTAATACTAGGTCAAAACAGCTCCTCTCTTAAAGGAATCGGGAACCACAGGCCCTTTTCAGGATCTTACAGCATTGAAAAAAAAAATAGATTAAATGCCATAACCACAGAGCACCTTAGCCTGGGCGGTGGAGGCAGTGCACCTCAGAGTGCGTTTCAGAAATAATAGGAAAGACATCTGCCTAGAAAAACAGCTCCCCATTTACAAGCAGAGGGCTGTATTTTCACTATTAAAGTTCCATTTTAATGGCATAAGGCTTTGACTCACGCCAAAATGTAGGTACCACTGGAAATAGTAATCTTTGAAACTGAAATCAATCAATTCTACTTCAGTGTAAAGGAGTTTGGAGTGCTTTCCTATTATGATAGATTATGAATGGGGAACCGAGGTGAAGAACACAATGTGTGAGTAACCCGAAAGTCATGTCTCTGAATATCAGCCATTACTGCCCTGCTGCCCGAAAAGGAGACAGGGGAGACCACAATTTGGAGCTGAAACTACCTAGGGGAAGAGAGACCAAGCTGTGAGTACAAAGACAATGACCAATATGGCAGCCAAGGGAGTATGGCAACCATGGTGTGTAAATAGCTCACATCCAGGAATCCAATCCCATAAGACAAGCTGAGCATTGATGGGAAATCCACTGATGGCAATGGTGACACTTTAGGTTGAGAGGCTGACAGCTAGCATCAGAGAGATCTAGCAGCAGAGTATCACCCCAGCCACCTAGCCCTGGCTTAAGGGTGGGCTCCAGCTGTAAAGTGTAGCACAAACATTTATCCTTAGAGGGTTTTGAAGGCTTATTATGACAGGGAACAGACCTAGGACCATGCATCTCAACTTTCTTATATCTTGGTTTATAAAGAAAATGACAGTATTCTTATCTTGCAAAAAATGGATGAAGCTACTCCTAGAAGTGGCTCTGGCCACTCAGCACATCTGTAACCCTCCATCTCCACATGACGGATGGGAAGCTCTGAGCTAGAGGAGAGGCTGAGGCCTGGTTCTCTAAATGGGCTTCAGGGCAGAGCCAGAGGGAAGAAAGAGGATTCTAACTCAGAGGGTTAGTGAGGGACCTGGGGTTGTTGCTGAGCTAGGAAGAGCTGACAGATGGCTCTTGTTATGCAAAGACTTAAAGAGGGTGTGAGATAAGAGGAGCTGGGGGAGGAGGGGGAGGAGAGGGAGCAAGCGTGCTTGGGTACTCAGAAAGCTGAGATTGTGTAATAATATCGCCTGGGCAGAATGGTTGCAGTGTCCATCCCCCGTTTTTAAAGAACATAATCATACTGCTAAAGCACTAATCCATGCAATAAATATTATTATAATAAATCTAATACATGATTATCATAATTTCAACACTACAGATAAACCCATGAGCAAAGCAAACAAGGTCTGGTCTTTAACCTGTGAACTTGAGTCCAGTGAGGAGGCTTGACATTAAGTAATAAATCCAAATCTTTTCTTATACCTTGTAGTAAGTTCTATATGGGAAAAGGACAGGGTACTTGCTCTGAAAGAGAACGTTAAGAGCGAGTAGTCAGCTACTTTAGATTAAGAGATTAAAAATGACCTTTTTGAGGAAGTTATATTAAGGTATTCTAAGAATATGCAACAGGAAAATATTAGCAATTTTTTGATATTTTAAAATACAAATTAAACTTTATTATGAAAGATCGTGTATACAGAAAGTATTATATATATGCATGTTATGTGTGTAGTAATCTATAGCAATATATACAGACACATTACTTACGTAAGGATTGTTATACAGTGGCTAATGGCAAAACTAAAGCCTACTTCAAAAAAAACTGCTTTTATTATGAAATATGACACATCATTGCTGGATTCTTAATTACTTTTCTTCTCATGTGGGCTAGCAGTTAATATTTTGCAAAAAATTAGAGACACAGAAGAAAAAGAAGAAATCAAATTTCCCACATTCTACTTCTAAATGCATATGCTTTTTCATACACGAACTTCTAAAAAAGGACTATTTGACCTTGGTTATTCTTTATGCAATCCTAATATAACAGCTGAAATCTGGGCAAACAGAGAAATGCAAATTGGCACCTATGTTCAAGATCAGAAGCTTCCAAGTTGATTAAGAAATCCTGAACAGTAGTGAATGCACCTAGCTCTGGGAAAAATATCTAACTAAGTAACTGTGAGTATTGACAGAATAAACAGACAAGCTCATTCTGATACAATACACAGTCCAATTTAACATGTAGTCAATTTCCAAAAGAGGATAAAAATTCTAAACTTTGAAATGACCCAACTGGAAGTTGGTGGGCTCACAAATTTTGCTTTTGTATACAAAAGTTTGTGAGCATCTAGAAGGGACTATGGAGGGGTCCTTTGAGGTGCTGATTACTCAGTGTGTTCCATTTGAGAAAATTCACTGGGTGTACAGTTAGGATTTGTACAAACTTTTCTGTTTGCATATTGTATGCCAATTAAAAGTGATTTAGTTTTTGTTTTTGTTTTGTTTTGGTTTTAGTTTGAGAGGGAAAAAAATCAAGTTCAAGGAAATACAGAGACCCTCTATGGGGACACTAGAACAAACTTTAAAAAAAAGCTCAGAGCAGCTTTCACAAAATTGTAAACTAATTGATAAGACACCTCCAAGAATATTATTTATTTTCAGTAATGGAGGAATATACAAGAGGTGCACAAAAGCTAATAAAATCAGAAATCATTGTATTTGCCTAAATCCAAATTTCTCCTTAATTATAGACTTTAAAAACTAGCATCATCCTTTTGTCTGTGTTCTGATCACAGCTTTATCTCACATGTGTTCTTCATTTACATACACCTGGAAAGTTTTATATTTGTTCTTTTGCAATTTCAATCACTAATGCCTAAGGCAAGTACTCATAAAACTATAAACACAGCCTCTTTCAGCTGTAAATAAAAAACAAAAATAACTGGATGACTGCTCCTCAAGAACAATGGAGAAGAATTATGAAGTTGTACTTGTTCAATATTTATGAAACAATCTGTTAAATTTAAAAGTATTTCTCTTTGTGGTGGCTAATTTTGCTACTCTTTACTTTTTGTATTTTACAGATATTTGGAGACATGAAACAACTTCTTCCAAGTGTTCATTCTTATTCTTTTGACTATTTTTCCATTTATGAGGTTGGTGCATAAGTAATTGAGGTTTTAGCATTGTTGAAACTTGTTGTTTGATATTGGAATACATTCTTAAATAAATGTGGTTATGTTATACATCATTTTTTTTTTAATTTTTATTTCAGGATATTATGAGGGTACAAATATTTTGGTTACATTTTGTGTCTTTGCCTCACCCAAACGAGGGTTAGAGGCATGCCCTTTCCCTCTACAGTGCTCACCGCCTCCATTAGTTGTGAGTTTACCCTCCCAATCCCCTAAACCCTGGAGAATATTACTACTATGTGAGCACCATAGTGTCAATCAGTTAGTGCCAGTTTGATGGAGAGTACAAGTGGAGCCTATTCTTCCGATCTTGTGATATCTCACTTCGGATAATGGGCTCAAGCTCAATCCAGGAAAATATAAGAGGTGCTAGATCAGTTATACATCATTTTAATGCACATTTCTTGCTTTATGTTTTTTTAGCTAATGACGTATTACTTGCTGTTTATTTTATATTTATTTTAGACTACAGAAATGATGTTAGACAAAAAGCAAATTCAAGCGATTTTCTTATTCAAGTTCAAAATGGGTCGTAAAGCAGCAAAGACAACTTGCAACATCAACAACGCATTTGATGTGCAGAATGACCTCCCACAAAAATCAACTCACACTGGGTAACAGACTCGAAACTTAAGGGTGAAACTATTAGAATTATGGAGGAAAATGTTGGAAATACTCTTCTAGACATTGGTCTAGGCAAAGATTTTATGAAGAAGACCCCAAAGGCAATCACAGCATCAACAAAAATAAATAAATGGGACCTGATCAAATTAAAAAGCTTCTGCACAGCCAAAGAAACTGTCACGAGAGCAAACAGACAACCTACAGAATGGGAGAAAATTTTTGCAAGCTACACATC
>CAUYRT010081896.1:0-25627 GCA_963574885.1 Lepilemur ruficaudatus
CAGGTGCTTAGTAAATGTGTGTTGAATGTATGTCAAATGACGTAGTGAGGTGTATTGACATCATACTTGATTGTTTTATTATAACACTATATTACTGTGCCCTTTCCTCTACCAGATGTTTAAAACTGACATTACTACTTTACTGTCTTTGGTGTTATTCAAGCATTACTGCATTGGAAACAGAAAAATTAAGGCTCACTCTCCTTTATTGGATCTTTCTACTTTATTGGGGAACAAGTGATCTCAACTAGGCTCATGGATTTGATTATCTTTTGGCTTGCAAAATTCATTTCCTCACATTACCATTGATTCTTTTTTTTTTTTTTTTTTTGAGACAGAGACTCATTCTGTTGCCCGGGCTAGAGTGCTGTAGTGTCAGCCTAGCTCACAGCAACCTCAAACTCCTGGGCTCAAGCGATCCTCCTGCCTCAGTCTCCCAAGTAGCTGGGATCACAGGCATGCACCAACATGCCCGGACGATTTTTTTCTATATATTTTTAGTAGGCCAATTAATTTTTTTCTATTTTTAGTAGAGACAGGGATCTTGCTCTTGCTCAGGCTGGTTTTGAACTCCTGACCTTGAGCGATCCTCCTGCCTCGGCCTCCCAGAGTGCTAGGATTACAGGTGTGAGCCACCACACCTGGCCAATTACCATTAATTCTTACACTGTTTGCTCTGTGCTAGTCTGTGCGGTCATCTGCTATTGCTCTACTTCCCAGAACCTTGCATAGCTCAAATTTCCTCCGTCTTTAGCACATCTTCTCACCACAGTACCAGCACTCCTATGGAAGCACAGTCAGCCCTCTTTATCTGTGGGTTCAGCATCCATGGATTCAACCCACCCTGGATTGAAAACATTTGGAAAAAATATTAAATTCCACAAAGTTCCAAAAAACAAAACTTGAATTTGCTGCCCACTGAATTCACGTGAATGAAATGATGTGTTGGCATGTAGTAGGTATTATATGCAATCTAAAGATGACTTAAAAATATATGGAAAGGTATGTGTAGATTATATGCAAATACTACACCATTTTACATAAGGGACGTGAGCATCCATGGATTTTGGTATCCGTGGGGAGTCATTTGTACCCATGACTACTTGGATATAGGTTGTCACATAAGAAGTGTTGCAAAAGTGTAGAGTAATTAAATAATCCCTTGGATTTATCCTATTACTCTGAGAGAACAGAGCAATATTTCATTCAGGGTTTGCTAGGATATATGCAGGGACTGGTTTGCCCTCATGTTAACCTGTAAAGATACTCTTTACACCTTTTAACCTCCAAATTAGACTACTTTCTGAGTGAACCATCCAGCACTTGGTTATCAAGCAATTCTGTTCTTCCCGAGGGTGCGGCACCAAATTTTATTGTAGCAGTTGCAGGTACTGGTAGAAATTGAAAAGGGCTGAGCGACTAATAATCCCAGTTTTGGGAATTCTTCATGTTTTGCATGTTAATTGCTTGTGAATTAGTCTGAAAACAACAGGATTACGGTGTTAGCTTTGATTTTGTAGTTCCATCGTCACTTAGCATTAGAAGCATTGGATGGGTGCGGTGTGGACATTGCAGGCCAAGGGGGACTGCCTTAGAATGGAGATACATCTTTTGAGCTTTTAACCTTAAAACTGGGCTATTTTCTGGGTGGGATACTCCCATGCTTGGCTATCAGGCATTTCGGCCCCGGTTGCTGTCCCACACTTCACTGTAGTACTAGTGGTTCTGGTGGTTTAAAATGATGAAGCTGCTGAAGTGACTCATATAATTCCAGCCTCTGTGGTTCTTTGTATTTTCCATGTATCCTTTTAACTAGCACCCCAGGGTGTAGCTTTAGAGGTGGATTCAAATAAGTCTGACGCTGAGAGAAAGCTTTTACTCAGACATTAGGCCCCCTCAATGCAGTTGCTAGGGGAGATGATGCATCCTGATCATGTCGTTGCCATGGTAACTCAGCACTTGACCCAGTCTCATTCAGACTTGACAAGCCAAAGGCAGCTTTTCCTGGGCTGCCAGCACCCTTTCCTTTGTCACATCACAGTGAGGAAACAGAGCCAACCGAATTCTTTCCCCAAAGATACTCACTACCCTATAAGTTATTTGGCTCTTTAATTCGGAAACAATTGCTTCTGAAATTTTTATTATTGTTAGAAGGTGTGTGCACATGTGGAGCATTTGCATAATGGGGATGTACTGGATAGAGCATACCTATTGCTTCCCTAATTGTTACAGGAGCACCCAGATCATGTATTAATGACTTGAATGGACTGAAATAAAGATAGCTAGTGATTATTTGTGTGCTTTCTATCCAACAGGCTCTACTCCTTGTTCTTTATAGGTAGCTTGATTAGCACTAGCTTATTATTCAATGTACTGTACAATAAATCTAAAATAACGAATGTGTGAGATAATGGTGCATGAATCACAACAGATAGAAACAGAGAAGAGATAACCTGATAGGCAAGAAATGGCATTTCAAAGTATTAATAGCTCTAATTTACATTTTTGTTACTATGAGTAGATTTGACATTTTCATATAATTCAGTGCCATTTTTGTGTCTTTTTAATAAACTCTTTGTTCAAATCTTTTGTCAATTTATATAATGGGTTTACAGTCTTTTTTACTTGACTTTCAAGAGTCATTTATTAAGGGTAAAAGAGTCATTTATTAAAGATATTATCACTTTACCTTTTATATATTTTGAAAATATTTTCTCCTAGTTGGTTATTTGATTTTTATTTGCTTGTCTTTTTTCTTTTGTTTTCACTTTTTGCTACGCCAAAATGTTTCTTTGTCTTTATTCTAGGGATGTCATTTATCATTTTTTTTCTTCAATTGTGTCTGGATTTTGATTTCTTGATAGAAGTTTCCACACTCCCAGGTTATTACAGAGTCTACCTATATCCTATTCTAGTATTAAAGAACTTCATTTTTTACAAATAGATCTCTAAACCACTTGAAGATTATTCTTTTTGTGAACTATGGATCAAATTTTATCTTTTACCAAATGGCTATCCAGTTGTCCCAACAACATTTATTAAAAAATGTTTTTCTTTTCCCTAGCCATGTTAGGTCACCTTTATTATATATTAATTTTTCATATGTTCATGGTGTATTTCAAACCTTTCTATTCTGTTTATTCAAGTACCAGTACCGTATAGTTTTAATTATCGAGACTTAATAGTATGTTTTATTCCTGGTTGGGTTAGTCTCTCCCCTCATTGCTATTTTTTTTCAGAGTTTGTTGTTGCTATTTCTTCATGCTGAGTTTTTCCCCACAGAGGAAATTTAGAATCAATTTGTCCTTCTCTAGGGTAAAAAAAAAAAAGAAAAAAAAGAAAAAAGAACTTGCTGGCACATTTTTAATTAAGATTTCATTAAATCTATAAACTAATTGACATCTTAATGATATTGAACCTTCCCATCCACAATCAAAGGATATTTTTCCTCCTTTTTATAGCTTTCAGGAGTCTTTGAAGTTTTCCTCACATAGCTTTTCCACATTACTTGTCACATTTATTCCTAAGAATGTTATTTATTGCTATCACAAATGAGATTTTCTATTCCATTATATCTTGTTTATATGTATGTAGTCATTGATTTTTGGTGTGTATTAATTTATATCTCTAAATTTACCACATCTTTTATTGTTTGTGTTAGTTTTATCTTTAGGTTTCTCAAGTTGTCCAAGTAGACTATCATGTAGCTGACAAATAGAAAGAATTACAATTTTTTTGTAATTCTTATGCCTATAATTGTTTTTGTAGTGTTTGTTTTGTAATTGTGTTGGCTAATAGCTCCACTACAAGTCTGAATAGCTGAGAGAGTGGACAACTCTTTCCTTGCACTTGACCTTAGCAGGAATGCCTCTTGTGTTTTCCATTGGGAATTTCAGTTTTTACATTAGTATTGATACATATATATGATAGGCACTTCCTTTATGTGTATGTATGTACATATTATGTACTTATTATTTATACATACATATTACATATGAAGCACTAATCATTTGGTTAGATGTTTTTTCATTTCATTTTGTTTTTTTTTTTAGTTTTGTTTTTAATAATCATTGAATTTCATTGAATGCTTTTTAAGTATTTCTGGAGATTTTCATACAATTTTCCTCCTTAGATCTATCATAAGGTGAATTATATTAATAGATTTCCTAATTATTGAATCATCCCTGATCACCTGCAATAAATACCACTTGTTCATGGTGTATTATTTTCTTAATGATTTTTTTCCACTGAAATTTAATTTAGGAGATTCGCGTATTCATAATAACATTCGTAATTGAAATTGGCCTGTAACTTTCTTTTCTTATGCTGTCTTTATCAGGTTTTGGCATCAATGTTATATTTGTTAGACAAAAATAATTTGAATTTCTCTTTATTTTCTATGCTTTGAAATATTTTATGTAGCATAGGGAGCAGTAACTTATGTAGCATTATGTTAGTTGGTGCTAAAGTTTTGGTAAAATTCTCCTGGGAAAATATTAAAGTCTGATGCTTTCCTTTGAGGAAGTACTTTAATAAATTTCCTATTTCTTCTATAGAAATTGGTTTAATTAAGACTCCCCTCTCTGTTGAAGTCAATTTTGACAAATTATTTTTTTCCTAGGAAATTGTACTTATCCTTTAGGTTTTCAATTTATTGTGGAAAAAAGTGTTCTATTTTTTTTAACATTTTCTCTATTTTAATGGTTATTTTCTCCTTTTCATTTCTTATTCTGTGTATCTGTGTTTTCTCCTTATTTCCTGATTACATTAAGTAGTGATTGGTTCCTTGTTATTGATTTATTTTAAGGAAACAGAATTTTAATTTATTTAGTTCTACTGCTTTTCCATTTCTTGTCTCTTTAATGTCTCCTTCTATGTTTATCATTGCTCCTTTGTGTTTTTTGCTTTACTTTGTTGCTCTTTGCCTACCTTTAGGAGTTGAAATTTTAATTCATTAATTTTATTTTAAAATTTTATTGTTATAGGTAAGACTATTAATTTTACTCTAATAACTGCTAAAATATACCTCACATATTATGATATGTATGGTTTCCATTATTGTTTTTTTAATGGTGCAATTTTGGTTTGTATTTCTCTTTTCATTCAAGAGCGTTTATTTTATTTTGTTTTAATAGAGAGTTTTACATTCATCCGGTGTTGGGTGGTGGGAGGGGGGCAGAGGGGCTGGGTATATACACATCTAATGAGTGCAGTGCACACCGTGTAGGGGATGGACATGCTTGAAGCTCTGACTCGGGTGGGGCAAAGGCAATATATGTAACCTAAACATTTGCACCCCCCTTAATATGCTTAAATTAAAAAAAAAATAAAAAAGAGTTTTAAAATTTATCAGTGGAAAGACTTCTTAAAAATTTTTAAACTTTGCATTATTACAAAAGAATGATGGCTGGCCTGTAATCCTAGCTCTCTGGGAGGCTGAGGGGGGAGGATCGCTTGAGGTCAGGAGTTCGAGACCAACCTAAGCAAGAGCAAGACACCGTCTCTACTAAAAACAGAAAAAATTAACCCGGCGACTAAAAATAGAAAAACATTAGCTGGGTATGGTAGCACGTGTCTGTAGTCCCAGCAGCTTGGGAGGTTGAAGCAGGAGGATCGCTTGAGCCCAGGAGTTTGAGGTTGCTGTGACCTAAGCTTATGCCACAGCGCTCTAGCCCCGGCAACAAAGCAAGAATCTGTTTTAAAAAAATAAAAATAAAAAATAATAATGATGGCTATTTATTGAATTTGATGATACTTTCTCTTTTTTAAAAAATTTCAGCATATTAGGGGGGTACAAATGTTTAGGTTACGTATATTGCCCTTGCTACTCCCAACCCGAGTCAGAGCTTCAAGCGCATCCATCCCCCAGATGGTGCGCACCACACTCGTTATGTGCGTATAAATCCATCCCCTCCTACCCTCTCCCATCTGCCCGACATCCGATGAATGTTATTCCTATATATGCACTTAGGTGTTGATAAGTGAAACCAATTTGCTGGTGAGTACATGTGGTGCTTATTTTTCCATTCTTGGGATACTTCACTTAGTAGAATGGGCTCCAGCTCTATCCAGGATAATACAAGAGGTGCTAGATCACCTTGTTTTTTGTGGCTGAGTAGAACTCCATAGTATACATATACCACACTTTATTAATCCACTCATGTATTGATGGGCACTTGGGTTGTTTCCACAACTTTGCAATTGTGAATTGTGCTGCTATAAACATTCGAGTGCAGATGTCTTTTTTATAGAGTGTCTTTTGCTCTTTTGGGTAGATGCCCAGTAATGAGATTGCTGTATCAAATGGTAGATCCACTTGGATGATGACACTTTCTTTATGACCTGGAATATGGTAACATTTTATGAATATTCCTTGGGTACTTGAGAAAGTGTTTTTCTACTGTGTAGTTGTAAAGTTTGGCATATATCCAGAAGGTCTACCTTATTGATTATGTGAAATAGGTCTTCTATATTTTTGTTTATTTTTTGTCTGTTTGGCCTATCTTGGACAGTTGTGTTAAAGTCTGTTATTGGCATGTTTCCTATATTCCTCCCTGTATCTCCTATATATAATTTCTGTTTTATGAATGTATGTATGTGTTCGTTAGTACATAAATCTTCATAACTGTTTTGTCTTCACTGGGAATTGTGGCTTTCAGCACTTATAAAGACTAAAATATAGGTGGGGACCACGGTGGAAGAATATTATGAAAACATAAATTTTGAGAATGAGAGGAAGTATTAAAAGAGAAGAAAAAGGAACAAGGAGAAGAAGAGCAAGGAAAAAAATGAATTGTTGCATAGGTAATAAATGAAAGTAAAAACATTTAATTTAAATCTGACAAATCAATTACTAGAACGTTAAGTAAGAGAAGAGGGATAGCACCTCATGCCCCATGCGCATAGGAACTGGTATCAGTCAACAGACAAGGTGCACTGGCCTGGCCACCACTCAGGATCCTGGGGTCCAGTTTGTCCCAGGTGGACTTCTTATGGGCCATCTTACGGGGATGGAAAGGGAGGAATTTTACACTAGGTTGTTATGCATTTAGCTCCAATAATAAAATAAACAAACAAACAAAAACCAACTAACAACAACTTAAAGTAATGGTTTTCAACCCTTTCAGAACCACAGCGTCACCTGGGAAGCTTTGTAAAAAGACAAACTTCCTGCAAAATTGTAAAATTCTTATGGAGCGAAATTTGGCAATATCTAGCATATACATCTTGGCCCATAAATCCCAATTTTCAAAATCAGAAAAACACTGGGAAAATATGAAAATGTTGCTGATTGCAGCAATATGTGATATAGCAAAAATAGGAATGATTAAATATCCATGAATAGACAACTTGAAAAATAAAAATATTGAATATCATGCTGCTATAACAAAGAATGGTGACTATTTCTATATATTGATTTGGAACACTCTCCAGAATATATTAATATGTGAAAAAAAATCAAGATTGGGAAAACTGCATAGTACATTATTATCAAAAATGATGAGCTATGAATACATATATGGAACTATAATCAACAAACTAAAAATAATGTACCTGTGGGAAAGAGAAGGTGCAGAGTGAGAGGGACAAGAAGACAAGGGGGACTTCACTAAAATACATTGGTTTGTAGGTTTGACTTTGTTACTATGTAAACTTTCCACATATTTATAAAAACTATTTAAATAAGATAAACATAATTCCTATTGGTGAAAAGGAAAATGAATCTAATGGACTTTATTGTGCATTCAGTTTCTGGCATTACCATACAGACAAAAACTATTTCTCATGTTTTCAAAACATAATCATTTGTTCTGCACATTCTTAGTCAGCTATAACCTGAAGATCCAAAGAACCACATACAATTTTTAAACTTTTTCAGAATTAGTATTTTTTTCTTTTTTTCTCTTCATATAGCAGATGCTTCCATGGCAGAGAATTAGTATATTTAATGGTTGTGTTGGCATATTTTTAAAACATTGTTGGGTGTAAATTGGAGGATAACACTAATGAGTAATTTTATTGATGTCATTGGTAGTGAGGACTTGTGGCTTCAGAAAAAGGATATACTGAAGATCAACGATATAAAGTACATATCCTGGAGCCCTGAATTTGAATGGGAAGTATCAGTATGAACCCATGATGCATTTTGCTTTAAAAAATACATACTTCTTAGTTATGTCCACTAGTCTACAAGGCCCCAGCAACTATAATGAACCCAGTAGCATGCAGTCAAGCACCATGATTTTACTCTCTAAAAGAATTTTCCACTAAAAAAAAAATAAAAATTACATCATGAATTAGCTAATTTTGGGAAATGTACAAGGTGAGACTTGAACAACCAGATGTACGAGAAAACAGGAAACTATCAAAGACTACTGGGGTCATGTAAAAAGAATTCAAGATCCAATCATGAATTTTACATTACGTTGTTATGCATCTAGCTACAATAACAAACAAAAACCAACTAACAACTTAAACCAATGGTTCTCAACCCTTGCAGAACCACAGAATCACTTAGGGAGCTGAATGACTAAATATGGGACAGTTTGAACATTTATAAGGATAGTAAATAGACTTAAACACATTTTGTTTAAATATTGCGTGCATAATAATTCTAAAATGTACTTTGTGGTCACCTTTAAAAGTACTAGGGAATAAATTCATTATTTGAAAACAGGTAAATAAAAGGAAAGAATCAAATAATTATCCTTTCATTTGCATATGAATTATCTAGTGTGTCACCAAATAGTTAACGAGGGGAGAATTCTCCTTAAAGAAGCATCCTAGCCAATACATGCAGAAGGATAAATGCAATATCATCATGCTATAATCTGTGATGAAATGTTGGACCTAGGCAACAATCATCAATGCCTGCTAACATCAAAAAAAAAAGAGAGAGAGACAACTGGACATTATGTGTTTCCAAAAGGAAGTACATAGCACTACTTGGGAAGAAGAAAGAAAGAGAGAGGAAGGAAGAAAAAAGAGAAGAGAAGAGAAGAGAAGAGAAGAGAAGAGAAGAGAAGAGAAGAGAAGAGAAGAGAAGAGAAGAGAAGAGAAAAGGAAAGAAAAGAAGCAAACTTGAATTTAAGGAAGCCTCTATCTCTAAAAACCAATATGCAAAGAAGATAGGAGAGAGAGGGACATGTTAAACAATGACAAACGGAGGATGTCAGCAAAATCTAGACTGTAAGAAACTCTAAAGAATAAAAGACTCAAAGTCTTCAACAAATAAATTGCAAGAGAAAAAGAGAGAAGGGTCAACCTATAGATTGAAAGAGACTTAACAGGCATATCAACAAATTATAACGCATGAAAGTAAATTGGGGCCAGGCACGGTGGCTCATGTCTGTAATCCTAGCACTCTGGAAGGCCGAGGTGGGCTCATAGTTTGAGCTCAGGAGTTCGAGACCAGCCTGAGCAAGAGTGAGACCCTGTCTCTACCAAATAAATAAATAAATAAATAAATGAGCTGGACAACTTAAAATATATAGAAAAAATTAGCCGGGCATGGTGGCGCATGCCTGTAGTCCCAGCTACTCGGGAGGCTGAGGAAGGAGGATCACTTGAGCCCAGGAATTGGAGGTTGCTGTGAGCTAGGCTGACGCCACGGCACTATAGCCTGGGCAACAGAATGAGAATCTGTCTCAAAGAAAAAAAAAGTGAATCAGATCCTGAGTTGAAAATCAAATTTCAAAAAATAAATATTTATAAGCAATTGAAAAATTTGAACTAGGAATGATTATGTAAAGATATTCAGGAATTATAATTAATTTTTACATGTGACAATGTTATTGTGCTTATATTTTAAAAGTGTCCACTTCTCTTTTTCTTTTAGAGAGAGGGTCTCACTGTGTCACCCAGGCTGGAATGCAGTGGCATGATCACAGCTCACTGTAACCTTAAATTCCTGGGCTCAAGTGATCCTCCTCTCTCAGCCTCCTGAGTAGCTGGGACTAGAGCTGCAAGCCACCACACCACACCCAGCTAATTTTTAAAATTTTTTATAAAGATAGGGTCTTTATGTTGCCCAGACTGGCCTCCAACTCCTCCTTCCTTGGCCTCCCAAAGTGCTGAGATTACAGACATGAGCCACCACACTCGACCTAAAGTGTCTACATCTTTTAGAACTACATAGTGAAATAATCTTTTACTAAGTGACCTGATGTTTAGGATTAGCTTCAAAATAACCTGTTGGTGGAGAGAAGTTGGTCAGAGTTTAGATGAAATAAGATTGACCACGAGTTATTAACTGATGAAGCTGTGTGAGATCTACATACATTCTTTATAATATTAATATATCTTGTCATGTATCTGCTATTTATAACAGAAAGTTTTTTAAAATGCCCAAAGCCACAATATAGACTAATGAAATCAGAATTTCTGGATATGGGGCTAGGACATTAGTAGTTCTAAATGATACCTTTAAATGAGTTTACTATGCAACTAAAGTTTACAGTTAATGGTATAAACAAACAGGACCTTACTCTTTTTTATCCCCCTCCAGATATGAAGTCTGGAATTACACTGGATCTCTCATCTTGTGCTGATTCAGCTGCTCAGAGACCCACAAAGACACCAAGGTGTTCATCTTCCTGCTCAACCATTTTCAGCAAATTGACTCTATGACTTCATGCTTGCTACAATATGGCTGCAACAGCTCCAGCCATCTCTATCACATTCCAAGTACCACCATCCTCTCCTGTCATGTCTGTCCTTCTTATTAAGAAATGGTATCTTCTACAGAAGTCCCAACACATTCCTTGTACACCTCATTGGGCACAACTGTATCACATGTCCACTGATATTTGCAGGGGAGGCTGAAAAACCATCATCAGACAAAAGGGGATCATGATGGACATGACCGAAAAAGTCTTGAGGGAGCCCCCTCAGGACAAGACGTATTGTTTCCTTGAACAAAATCAGTGTTTTTACCACCTAATATTGGTGGGAAGGGCTGTTTGGTCTGCAGTCAGCAAATGTAGTGAGAAAGGAAAAGCAGAACTCCTAGGGTCAAAAACATAGCCAGAGGTAAGCATTTGATATGGACTGAAGGGAATAAACTCACAATAATTGAGCCACGTACTACGTCCAGGCACTTTTTGGACCTGAACCTTGTTCAGTCCTCAGAACCGTCTTACAAACAAGCAACCGGCATTATCTCCACGTCAATGCATGAGAGACCAGAGGCTCACAGGGGAAGGGCCAGGTGCTTTGCTCAGCATTCTTACTGGGGGCTGCATGGGGCATTACTTTTTCTCCCTGTCATGGGTTATAGCCAAGTTTGTGGGTTACCAAGATCACCGTCGGAAATAGCATGAAAAGGGAAAGAGGTCCCTTGTTTGCTCAGCACAGTGCTAGGCATAGCCCATGCCAGGAGGAGAACATATTCTGATTCTAGCCACCATCCTGATGGTGGCAGCTGTTGGCAGGTTTGAGGGCCCAAGAGTTGAACTGAGTAGAACTTGACTCTCATTTTAACTATTACCAGTCGGCACACTCAGGTCACAGGTGGTATCTTGGGTGCCACTAATTCAGTCAGGCGTTGATAGATGGTGTGGAGTCTAACACTCATACCTGGGGGTCTGTGAGGCTTGGCGATCTCACCATCCTCAGAACTGGCTGCCACGCTGCCTACCTGTACTGTCCGCAGCTTTGATTTCTTTGTCTTACAGAATGAATCTGATATACTTTTGTCCCCTGGCCACCTGTGGGCACAGCTCAGATTCTGCTAGGAAATCAGTATTATCTTTCTCATGCCCCTACTTTTCCTCCAGGCCTTGAATAGTGCGTCCATGGAGGCAAACAGTTCTTGAATTTTGTTAACATTTGGTCATGACATTTTATTCACCACCAGGATCTTGTGAAGCGATCTCTCATCTAGCATCAATCACCATGCTTTAAGGTTAGGGCCTCCTTAAATATATCTCCTGACCTTTAAATTCTCTGAATTCATTTCTTAAATGTATAAAATTTATGCTTGTGGATCGCCTACCCTTTAAGATAAGAGCTCTTTTTGGTTTAGCATGCACTGAAGAACTTGGATGGGGATGCAGCGTTCTGTCATTAGCATCACTCAGGATCTAAGCCTTTGGATGCTTAATAAATGTAGTATTACAATTTATTTCACCTATCCACTTATACACTACCAAATTGGCAAAAGAAGTTAAGTCAGTCTAGAAAGGTAAATAATATATGTCATAGGAGCATCAATTAAAGCAGAGTGCAAAAAGAAATTCAAGGGTGGAGATCAAACACTAACATTTAATCCAGGGACTGCCAGCTAAATCTGCAGAAGCCATTTGGGGTATTTCTTGGTCATTTGCCATGTGACAATGAGTCCTTCTTCTGTGAATTTATTGATGTGGCAAAAGGTCACTGTTAGACTGCAGAAGAGCAATTAAAGCAGTCTCAGGAGGAGATAATTCATCTAAGTTTCTGTTGAGAATAGAAGAAGCCTTTACTTGGTGCTCCAAATGTGAAAGAGCTATAATTGGACATATATCATATCAAGTGAGAGATGCAGTGGCATGATTGTATACAGCAGCTTGACTGTGAACAAATTTTTTGTTTTTTTTTTTTTGGCCTTTAATGCTAAAACTGAGGCCAGGTTCCACTATTTCTGCATGGACGTTTGAAAAAGTTCAGCAACTGAAGAGAGAAATAGCTTCATTAGAGGGCTGAGAAATGTCTGCAAATTATGTTTATGCAAATTCTGCTTGTTTACTATTAATGAGTAGAAAATAAGGGGCTTTGCTGCAATCCCTTTTGATTGATGCCTGAGTCCTAGTGCCTGAAATTTTATCAACGCTGATTTATCAAAAGAAACTACAATTTTTCTTAAGGCTAAGTATGGGAAGAGAGAATTTAGACACATTTCTTCCCTGGAATTTAGACACATTTCTTCTAAACAATCTGGCATAGTTGAATGCAAGACTGAACTGTGTGGAAAGCCAATATTCAATTTTCTACAGGCTATATAGTGTAAAATTGTAAGCTGTGCCCTTTTGTATGTAAGTAAAGCTTTCTTCCCCTCTGTTTTCTGATACATGGCATGTTCATTCAGTAGATTCTTTTCTTTTTCCTCTTCCTTGTTGATTTTGGTGATTTGTCTAACATTAACAAACACACACGGGTTGCTTGGAAAAAGCCTCTCCCAAATTCTAAGGCAAGTCCACTTTTTCCACGCCATGGAAGTAATGAGCAGTGTCACCGGGGTGAAGTCTCGGATCAAATTCTCCTTTCCCTCAATGGCCAACTATGAGTAGACATTGTAATTGAAAACTAGAAATATGCCAAGTCTCAACAGAAAATATAGTTATATTGAATATGTAAACAGGCACTGGAGGAATGTGAACATGTTCAAATGCTCAGGTTTTCACAGAACTGTGGTTGTTGGAGAGTTTCTTTTTTAATGACCATGACATAACTAATTATCTCCCTGCTACTTTACAGTCCCATTTAACTAAAATGAGTGAGTTGAGTATTTGCACTGCAAAATATATATAAGTAAACATTTAAAAGGCAGGTTCTTGCATTGTAGTGAACCAAAAATCATGATACTGTGAAAGGGGAGTCCACTTTAAGAGAGGATTCGTTTTTTGAGGACTGGAACAGTGACATTATTGAATAATAAAAGCGCTGGCAATTTTTCCTGGGTACCAGAGAAAGATGCTCAAAGTGAGCAACATGGAGGTCTGCTAGCTTCTACCTAGACCAAATTTTTCCCCTTCTTTCCCTTTTGGGTCTTTGCTGAAATACAGAATAAGTTGGCCCCTTTCCTTGACTCTCCTCGGATTTGTCCCATAATGGCCAGAGGAATAAAGAACGAACCTTGGGAGAAAAGTTGCCAAGAGCCAATGGGTAGACACTGAGAGAAAGCCTGAAGTAGGAAGTTCATAGTGTACTTAAAGCATTCAGCCAGACTTGAGGAGATTCTGCATTATCTTGGCTGCTAGGAACTGGAGATGAAGCTCTGAGGATAGTTAAGTTAAACTGGTCTGAACTGCAGGCAAAAGGGGACCTCTAAAGGGAAACTTTCCTGAATATGGCTTTATTAAGTAATTGGATGCCCCAAGGAAACTAATACTGTGTTTGTGAATGGCTCCAATTTGGAGTATTGAAAAACAACCCCAGGTATCTACAACTATAAAGTAAAATATCCAGGAAGTTAGAAAGAAATGTTACCGTGAATTTGTATCTGCTTTCTTAAAAGAGCCAGAGTCTGGTGTCTCCAACCACCTGGGTGATCTGTTTCTCACTGAAATGCAAATAATCGGCTTCTAAAATCTACTTCCAAGGATTTATATCCTTTTCTCTGAAGGCATGTGTGCATACACACACACACACGTTATATACTATATATATGCTGTATATATGTACACAGCATATATGTAATGTGTGTGTATATATATATATATAGTGTGTATTTTTATATATTTATTTATATATACAATTCAGAGCTCCTAGTAGAGAAACTGCTAAACAACTGACTGAGAAAGATATTTAAGAGCCGGTTTTAATGGGAAATTATTCAAATTGGATGGAGACAAATAGTTGTGTCCTGGCTTGTGGTTTTGGCCTATCAGTGGAAGATATCCACAAGAATCCTATTGGTAAATTAATAAAATTACAAAACAGTGAGATTGATGCAGCATCAAAAATAATTTTTCTTAAACAAGTGGCTGCCAGGGCAAAACTCAAGAACTGGATTGGTTCAGCACACAGAGCAAAGAAGAAGGGAAACCCTCATGATAAAGATGAAACTCTTTATCTAAATATGTAAACAGGCACTGGAGGAATGTTAACAATTTCAAATGCACAGGTTTTCACAGAACTTAGGTTGAAGGAAAGTTTCTTTTTTAATGACCATGACATAACTAATTATCTCCCTGCTACTTTACAGTCCCATTTAACTAAAATGAGTGAGTTGAGTATTTGCACTGCAAAATATATATAAGTAAACATTTAAAAGGGCAGGTTCTTGCATTGTAGTGAACCAAAAATCATGATACTGTGAAAGGAGAGTCCACTTTAAGAGAGGATTTGTTTTTTGAGGACTGGAACATTCTAATGATTAAAAAGCTGGGTCCAAGACAGTATGGGGCACATCCCTGTGGATTAGGTTGGTTGACACATGACCGAGTGAAAATGCTCATTCATTTCCCATGTAGGCGCCATAAAGATCTATGATGGATGATTCACAGTAGAGCCATACTACTGATGCTCTGACAAGACCAGTGTGGCCATCTCTGACAGGTTAGGCACCCTGGACGTACACTGGTACACAAAGGGACCATGGAGAAGGGGACACTGCCTTTGCCTGAGCATGAGTCCAGGGTATTGTGGCAGCAGTCTCCACACCTGTTCAACAAGGCCATGAGTGTGAGGTTTGCCGGCAAAGCAAACTGTCTCTTACTATGCCCAAGAGAAACTGGCTCTGCCCATCATTGGGCAGGTGTTTGCACTGGGCCACTACCCACTTACCAAGACAGAAGGTTCTTCAGCTGTCGATAGGTATGTAGGTTACAAGGCTGCTCTCCTGGCAATAAATATAGCCACTTTAGAATTCACAATTGGTGCTTTCCTCAAGATGTTCAGAGAAATGTCCAGTGCTTCTGACCCCAAGAGTAGGTTGTGATCTAATTATAAAAATGACCTTCTACCTTTCCTATCAACTCCAAGCACTTAAGTGTAGAAGGGTAAAGTGGTCTCATTTCCCAGCCCTCAGGGCCCTCATTAACCCTTACTTTTTACTAAATGACCTATGGCCCTATTGCAAGCATTTATCTTCTCAGTAGTCATGCCCCTTATTGTGTTGTGTCCCACATCATAAGTTTCATGGTGAATAAAACCAAGGAGTGTGTTAGGATAATGGAGTACAGATACAAGTCTAGTCAACATATGGTCTGAATACCCAAGTATATTTGTAATCTGGACATGCTCAATGTTATCGTACCTGAAGGAAAACAGTTAAGATTTTACTTAATGTTGTTGATAGGTTCTTGGAAACTGTGACTCTAAGTGAAACGACATATAACAAAATCATATTTTCCTCATCAACTTTATAACAAAATACTGTTGAATGACATTATTTGGAGACCTCCCATATGTCATTTCCCTTAAAATTGAAGTTTCCAAGAACCTATCAATGATGTTAAGTGAAGAATTACTGTACAAATAAAGATGGCCTGAGCCTTTCATTTTCAAATCACAAGGGGGGAAGCAGAAAGGCTCCTTTATTGACTAGACTTAGACAACGACAACAAAGCTTATTGGGAAGAGCCCTAAAACAAATTTTTTTCAAAATTAAAATTTTTTCCTTTAATACAAACTTATGTGTTGTTTGTATATTACTCATTTAAAGCAGTGGAGGATGGTTTTTTAAAGTGATAAGACATATTCAATTACTTGAGAAATTAAAAAAGCTAACTGAATAGTAGTACATAGGAATTTTAAATATTATTCAAAACCATTTCAAATACCAAAGAGTTTCAAATGGAGTATTTTATTCACATGTTAGCTGTCTTTTCAACATGTACACGCACACACTGACACACTCTGATTTGATCTGCGTGGAACAAGGGTTGTCTAATTATTATCCTAAAGGAAAATGAAAAATTAAAAAATAGATTAATTTTTCATTATTATAGGCAATTACATCCACATCACTTACAAAGCTATTACTGATTTTGTCAAAGGAAGCAGAGTGGTATAGAGGAAGGAAACTCGAGGGTAAATTCAACAGTGACCATTAACTGAGATCTCAACATGAGAAAGCTGACAAAACATGAATTTTTGCTATGAATTTCTCTTTGCAAAATATGAAGAAAAGTCTATCAATGGGCAGTAAATAAGAGGTGGTGAACTTCTGCAGTCAATTTTCCTCACAGTATCGTGCAGAGGCATCAAGAAAATTGCTTAGTCCTTCTCTGGGACCAGTTTCAGAACTTTCCCAATCGCAATGGTCTTACCCTCATCTCTTAAAGTAAAGCGACCCATCTGAGGAAAATCTTTGAATGTCTCGAGGCAGATAGTTCCTGCTGTCCTTAGACGGGCAATGCAGACTTGATCTTGTTTCACGAAGCGGGGTCGTGTCTTACTTTTTTCTCCTGACTTTTTGTCTACCAAGGAGATTAAGGCTGTTATCTCAACTTCCTCAATACAAGTATGAATGTGCAGCACCGCATTATAACCGGGGCAGATGATGGATTTGTGCTCAATAATCACTATTTGAACATCAAATGTGCGACCAGAATGGCAAAGATTACTAGGATCACAAAGTATGAATCCTGGGAGAATCTCTTCTTCTTCAATTCCCTTCAGTCTGATTTTGAGGTTTTCACCTGGGGCCACAAAGTCAGTTTCAGTATCATCAGAAAGTATTCCCAGAACTTCCACATTGTGCTTATTTGGCATCATCACAAGCTGCTGGCCTTTAAAAATGGAACCTGATTCCAGCTTTCCCAGGACCACAGTGCCCATATCCTTATACTTATCCACAATTGGCAGCCTAATTGGTCCATCAATTGATCTGCTGAAGTTTGGCAAATTATCCAAATATGGAATGAATGGTAATCCAGTGTACCAAGGGCAGAACTCTGATTGCTCCTTAATATTTGCTCCTGTCAGTCCTGAGCAGGGCATAAAGTGAATGTCCTTTTTTGGACTGAAGCCGACTTTTTTCAAAAAGGGCACCAGTTTATCTTTACATTCTTCATATCTCTCACTGCTCCAATTTACTGTGGGATCATCCATCTTATTAATGAGCACGATTAAATGTTTCACCCCTGCTGTTTTGGCCAACATCGCATGTTCTCTTGTCTGTCCACCTTTTTCAAATCCAGTTTCAAACTCTCCTTTCCTGGCAGAGATTACCAGCACAGCCAAATCAGCTTGAGACGCGCCACCTATCATATTTGGGACAAAACTCTTGTGGCCAGGGGCATCTAAAATTGTGAAATGCTTCTTTTCTGTTTCAAAATAGGCACGACCCACTTCTACTGTTTTACCCTTGTCTCGTTCTTCCTGATTTGTATCTAAGGCCCAGGATAAATACCAAGTTTCTCTGTTTTTCTCCTTAGCTTCTCTTTCATATTTCTCAAGTGTCCTTTTGTCAACCATTCCCGTCAAAAACATTATCTGTCCTCCAATGGTTGACTTACCAGCATCTACATGCCCAATGAATACCACATTTACGTGTTCTTTCTTAGGAGCACCTGAGGGTACGAGCACAGATTTCGATTTTCTCATTTCCTCTTTCTCCTCCATCATTTCCTGGCCACTTTCTTCTGGGGGCCCTGAATCTCCCAAGGAACCACCCCCAGGCTCGGCTTCACTTACTTCTTTACTGTGCTCCCATGATTCTTCTAGGGCCATTTCCACCTCTCCATTTTCTACAACAGGTTCTGAAAGTTCCATGGTAACGGCCGAATTGGAACCTTCACACAACACTAAAGGCTCCTCTTTGGAAGGTTCCACAGGTGCCCCCCGTCCCAGCCATTTACCTTGAGGGTCTCCCGCGCCGGTACAGGTTTCATGGTTGCTGGCGAAGCCGGCCAGGGGGGTGGGCGGCTGGGCCGGGCCCCGCAGGAAGGACGGCACGAACTCCGCGGCGTGGACGTTAGGCACGAAGGGTTTGGCGTTGACGTTGAGCTGACGGCTGAAGGCCGAGCTGAGGGGCTCGCGCTGGGCCTCCGCCACCGCCGAGGGGACTCCGTCCCCGCTCGGGGCAGAACCCGGGGTTTCCATGTCCACCTGGTCCCAGCACTCGGGTGCCGAGTCGCTGCTGCTGCTGCCCGGATCCATGGTCTCGGGACCTGATGTGCGGCAGGGAGGGAGCGGGCTCAACCGGCCAGAAAGAGCGGACTCCGCCGGCGGGTGTAAGGCAGCAGGAGCGAAGGGCCAAGCGCTAGCGACACGATCCTTAGCGGCACCGCGGAGGCAGCCGAGCGCCGATGCTGCATTCGCAACTGCGGCGGCAGCAGCAGATATGGCGGCTCAACACTCTCCTCTTGTGTGTGAGCGGATCTCCTCCCCCAAACCCCAACCACTTCCGACTCCTCCACCCCCGACCCAACGCCGGGCTTGGATTGACCCCTCGCTGCCATCCGTACGCTCGGCCCTCTTACTTCTCAGCCAGGGGCTCAGTCCAAAAGTACAATTTCTAAAACGAACATTTCCATTCACTTTTGTTGACACGACATGGGAGAGCAATTCGACCACATCTAATGATTAAACCTAGACAAGTACACCTGGTTCTACTCAAAGATTCAAGTAAAAATGAAAATTCCTATTGAACAAATGGGAGGCAGGATATGGTTTAACTACCCACAAACCCAGCAACAGAAGGGAGAAATAAGTAGTGACGGCGGAGGAACTCACGAAATACATGAAGATGTAGCTGACCTTAAGAATTGCAACTTCAGATCACTCATTGATTTGAAATCCAGAGGCCTTTTGATTTTCCCTTTTCCAGTGGGCCCCCATAAGCCTATAATTTCTGCTGATGGATTCTGTATAAGGATGCGGTTACAACTTCTTTTCATGTTAAGCACTCTGGCTATCTGCAGGGAAAGAATTTTCAAGGAAAGCCTTGTCCCTTGATATGCAGGTTCCTGGACAATGGCTGGCCTGCCATTCAGTGGTGGATCGCATAGGCAAGCATTGGACTCAGATCACTTGTATTTTTCCAACTAATGTATATTCTGGGTATACCTGCCCTACTCACCAGTAGCACCTCCCCACAGTACAACCTGGGTGCACAGGCCATGGGTTTTCCTGCCTCTTTCTGGCGGTCTGGAACCCTACTCACTGCTGTTGCTGGGTTTGCTCTAAGAAAGAATCACTGCCATGTTGGATCCCTCCTCAGTTACCGGTAATGACATGGGGCTGTAGGTGTCAGCCTAATTAAACCAATTATTTCCAATGAGATGGACAAAGTCCTTAAGATCCTAATCAATAGAATCTCACCCTCAGAAAGCATTACCATTTGAGCCAGAGCCTAGCTGACCTTGTTTGTAAATTTAGTGCAAACTGAGATAGAAAAAACAAAAAAACTAAAAAAAACCCCAACCCAGGGATAGTACAATTTGCTAGTTCAAGATGGAGTCATAGAGTTGGATTATATAAATCCAACAACAAAGCAATATATTATAAAACCAAGTGACTGATTTATAACTTGAGAATTGTGTTCTCCAGACTTTATGGGGTAGGGAAAAAAAGCCCTATGTATGGCAGACTTAGACCTTTGATATTTTCACTCTGGGGCTGCCACTATTATACTGGCTCTGTGCTGTTCCCAAAGCTTTAAAAATCAAACCCATTCCTTCTTTTTGCCTCAGGTAATGGCTTAATTATTTACTGTGACATAAAGAGGATGTGCAAATCTATTCATAACAAATAAGAAGAACTGAGAAGTGGAATGCACAGAGAGACCTTTGAGCAATACTCCATGTGCTGGAGCCTTTCTTGGGCATTCTGTGAACCTAGGACAGCCATTTCTGGGAGAACCTGTCAAGGTTTAGGCAGTTGTGTTTACATAAGGCAATTCATGTAAGGAAGCATGATAGATCTGGGATTTTTTCCTTCACCTTGGTCAAATGCATTGGTCATGAGAATATTGGCATGACCGCTACTTAGTGGTATCTGTACAGAACAGAGGATGCTTCATTTTTAGAACCTTAAAGGAGAAATGAGAAATAGTGTGTGGATAGCCTCACAATCCATCACCTTTGGGCTTTAGTGGGAGGAGTCAATGCAAGACAGAGAGACATTGACCAAGTTGTATCAGAAAGATTGGCCCTGAACAAAACTTGTTTGGTTTGTGTGATGGGATGCTTATCTCCAATGTCTTTACTTAAGAGTACATCAATAAATGAGAAAATTTTCCTCACCAAAGGCTTTAAAAAAAGAGGTGCTATCCAACCATTGCTTAATTCAACCTTTTCCCACTTTTAAAACAAATTTTCATTGTGTTTTATGGAAATACACATATGGAAAATTGCATAAAACAAAATTATAACTTATTGACTTAATGAGAAGGGAAACACACTTGTACCACCACTGAAGTCAATAAATAGAAATTTGCCAGCCAACCCAGAAGGTCTCTCTTTGCCCTGTTCGACCACAACCCACTCCCTCCTCCTTTCAATGTAACTGTTATCCTGACATCTATGGTAATCACCTATATGATTTTCTGTGCAGTTTTATCACACAAATGTATATACTCAAACACCACAAGTTCACTTTTGCCTAGCTTTTTTGATACCTCTTTTAATTCTCTTTTAATCTACAGGCCCCCTAATCTATCCTGCCTTTTTTCATATCATTTATTCATTGAAGAAAGTAGATAATGTGACTTGTAGATTTTTTTTTTTTTACATTCTCAACTTTCTATGGTATAGCTTAGAATATTCCTTTTTTTCTCTATATTTTCTATATTTAAATAATTGGATCTACAAGCTCGACCAGATTCAGGTGCAATTTTTTCACCAGAATACTTCAGGGGAATTTTGATTGTTTCCATCAAGAGACACATGACATGAGATTGTAACTCTTTTTACAGTTAGCTACAATTAATGATAATTGTGTAGAAACATTATATCATTAGAGGTTGCAAAATTGTGATATTGTACTTCTGTCATTTTTTTCTTCCTTTATCTGGAATATTAGTCTAAAAACTTTCTCTTCATCAACAATTTTATTACTTTGAGATATCAATTGTAAAGGAAAGGCAGGAAAAGTGCTTGATTCTTTCCCTTTATTTAGGAGTTTTCAAAATAATTATGTAGTTGCTTATAATCCTTCATAGATGACAAACAGGATGTCTTAAAGGGATAATTATGAATTACTGGATTTATATACATTTGAGGTGTTTTAAACAATTTTACTAACTATACTTATTGATGATCTTTGGCCAGTGGATGCCTCTTCAGGTTGGGTTCTGACTGATTTTGAGAATATGCTAGTAGTCCTTGATAGTTTATTTATTATCTGGTATGACAAGATGTACCAGGCCAATCCTATACATTTCTACCAAACCAGGAAGACTGGATCACAGTAATAATAAGGGATGATAAAATTAGAAAATAAAATAATTATTCATTTGATTTATCCCAACTACACAAATAGTAGTGTCAGTACTACCACCATCAATCAATATGATTACAGAAAACAGATTTTTTTTTTTTGCATAAGCTCTCCTTATTCTCTGTATTTCATAGTTGAATTGCATCTATCTGGTAAGTAACTTTTATTAAGTGCTTCCTAGGTGCAGGTCATATTTCAATTATTTCATTATATAGATTTTTTCATTTACTTTTTCCCTACCAACCTGTGAAGAAGGTAATCTTATTACTCTATTTTACAGATAAGAAAATAATATTTAGAGATGCTGAGTGAATTACCCAAGGTTGCATAGCTAGTAAATAGTGGATTTGGGGTTCAAACATAGACAATAGGATTCTAAGACAACAGTGGCTTATATCATCCATTATACACAAAGAGGGGAATAGGGAAATTTGGCAGGGTTAAATCACAAATGGCAGAGGGTAAAATCTTAAATTATCTGGAGGTAATGGAAATATGGTAAATTTAAGAGAGAAAGGATAATTCAGTAGAGTTCTTTCATGAAAATTTATTTTCTTCCTGAAGTAGATCATCAGCCTATGGAGATTATGAGGGAGGATTACAATAAGAAAAATGAGGAATGGGGAAAGATTTAGAATATATCCTTAGGGTATGAGGGAGGTGGTGGACTTGGGAATAGTAAAATAATTTTTTAAAAAAAATTCCAATTAAACAAAAGTAGTTTATACTGGAGAACATAATACTTTCAGATTTTTTGATTCCTCTCTTCTCCCAACTTACACCTAGCATCATTGGGCAACCTGAGGCAAAAGGAGACTTTTAAGTGTAATCCAGGTTTAAGGAATAGTGGTGTAAGGTGGGCTGAAAGGGGAAGAACAGGAAAATATTAAGGAGCTGGTGAACATGGGGTTAAGAACACTGTGCTGGATGCCTTATATTTGCTCTCTCCGCATATGTTCCAATCCCACTCACAAATATGCCTCTCTCTACTGAAAAGCCTGGAAAGCTTAAGTCTCCACTTCCTAGAGTTTTTGCTACTAGGGTTCCAGATGCATTTTACCTTCTGACAATCTGATGCACCCCAGCTAGATTTCATTTAGCATCAATCTAAGTGTAAAGAGATGTGGGGTAAGGCTGGCACGACTTGGAGATGCAGATCTAGCTGGGAAAAATCTCACTTAAGCCAAAAATTCTGGTGGAGTTTGCTGTTTCCAGGAGAGCAACTAAGGCACTATGTGCCTAGAACCAACAGTTGCAGTAGAAGCTTCCTGATTCCCCCACTCTCCAACTGTGGCAAAGGTGGCAGCTCCCCTAGGGAGCCAATTGTGCTGTATGGTTGTGATAATCATACTAAGAGGCCAGGAATAAATCCTGTTCCTCCAGACCCTAGAAGGAAAGTATTTATGAACCCCTAACGTCCCATGTTAATCCTTGCGCTAAGTAACATAGTCAGACTGCATTCCGTTAACATCAACTAAGCTCTGACTCGTACAAGTGCCACATGGCTGGGGTTCAAACGCAAGGCCTGCCATTTCTAATTTTTTCCATTGTTTAATTTTCTCAACCACTTTGTGCCTCAGTTTTTCTTATCTGAGAGGTGGAGATGAATCCACATCCACTGGTACACCCTGAGGTGCTAGTTGCAAGGATGCATGAAGGCTAGAAAGAAACACAGAGGTGAGAATTATAAGTCACTTCAACAACTTCATCATTTTCAAACACCAGTACCCACCACTACTACAGTAAAGTATAGGACAGCAACCTTAGCCAGAGCTGAAATGCCTAATAGCCAAGCATGAGAATAGCCTACCCACATGGCCCAAACGTGAAGTTAAAAGGGAGAAACTGTTTCTCCCTTTTGAGGCAGCCCCCAGTTCCTGCAATGCCCACACCCCTCTCTGGGAAGTTACTCATCCAGTGTTTCCAGTGCTAGGCGATGATGGAGCTACAAAATCAGAGCCAACACTACAACCCTGTTGTTTTCAGACTAATTCACACACAACATGGAGAATATGAAGAACTCCCAAAATGGATTATTAGTCACTCAGCCTTTTTCATTTTCTACGAGTACCCACAATTACAATAATAAAATTCGGTGAAGTACCCTCTGCAAGACCAAAATTGCCTGATAGCCAAGGGCTGGAGTAGTTCACCCAGAAAGTAGTCTACTTTACAGGTTAAAAGGTGAAAACAGTATAGTATCTCTATAGATTACCATGATGGCAAAGAAATCTCTGCATATATCTCAGCAATCCCTGTGTGAATATTGCTCTGTTCTCTCAGAGTAATGGGATAAATTCAAGGGATTGTCTAATTCTCTTACATTTAATCCAACACTTCTTATTGTGACAGCCTGTATCCAAGTGCTATGGTTTGAATGTTTGTGTCTCCTTCAAAATTCATGTTGAAACTTAATCTCCAATGCAAAAGTATTAAGGGGTGGGGCCTTTAGGAAGTGATTAAGTCATGAGGGCTCTTTCCTCATGAATGGGATTAAGGCCCTTATAAAAGAGGCTTCATACATGACTAGCAGTGCAATAAGCTAAAAAATAAATACATAAATAAATAAATGAAGCTTCACACGGTGTCCAGCCCCTTTTTCCCTTCTGCATTCTACCATGTAAGGACACAGCATTTGGCCGCCCTCGAGGACATAGCAACAAAGTGCCGTTTTGGAAGCAGAGACCAGGCCATCACCAGACATTGAAACTGCTGGCACTTTGATCTTGGACTTCTAGCCTCCAGAACTGTGAGAAATAAAAATAAACAGAAATTCTTTATAAACTAACCTAGTCTCGAATATTCTGTTGTAGTAATACTAATGGACTAAGCCACCAAGTAAACATGTGTACTGTGTACAATATTTTACACATTCTAGAATTTGCATGCAGCAACACAGGAGAGCAAGCTTTTAGTCCCATGTTAGAAATAAAAAAAATTAAAGTGAAGGAAAAAAGAGGCTGCTCACCAAAGGGTCTTTGATGTGGCCAAGGCCCAAACACTCATTAGTCCTCAAAATACACAGCCATAATGGGAAAAAAAACATTGAGATTAAGAAGCAGAGAAGAGACAGTTGGTGATTTACTGACAAACTATTTCTACAGGAGTTCTGGTATTATAGTAAGAAGATGTGCTAGGGAAAGAGGAAATTTGAGCTATGCGAGGTTCTGGGAAGTAGAGCAATAGCAGATGACCGCACAGACTAGCACAGAGCAAACAGCATAAGAATTGATGGTAATGTGAGGAAATGAATTTCGCAAGCCAAAAGATAATCAAATCCGTGAGCCTAGTTGAGATCACTTGTTTCCCAATAAAGTAGAAAGATCCAATAAAGGAGAGTGAGCCTTAAATTTTCTGTCTCCAAATGCAGTAATGCTTGAATAACACCAAAGACAGCAAAGTAGTAATGTCAGTTTTAAACATCTGGTAGAGGAAAGGGCACAGTAATATAGTGTTATAATAAAACAATCAAGTATGATGTCAATACACCTCACTACGTCATTTGACATACATTCAACACACATTTACTAAGCACCTG
>CAUYRT010081897.1:0-17170 GCA_963574885.1 Lepilemur ruficaudatus
AAGAAAGAAAAGGAAAGAAAGAGAAAGAAAGAAGGAAAGAAGAAAGCAAGAAAGAAGCAAGCAAGAAAGAAAGTTTATTAGGCCAGTCCTCTATCCAATCAGAGTTATAGTGGTCTGGGTTGTAAATCAGACTTAGGAAGTATCTGACAATTTGCCCAATAGCTCCTATTGTTAGGGAGTTGAGCAAAAGTATGGTTTTCCTTGTAGAAATTTAGGAAGTTGCCATGCTGTCCAAGCTCTGAACCCTTGGGCCATAGGTAACTTTTGTTTCCTTAACCTTAGGGTTCATCTTTGTTGGTAAAGGGGCATATGTTTTGGTCTTTCAGCTCACACATTGCTCGGCAATGGATGCTGAAGAAATATAAATCCCTTCCTCTTCCTAAAGTGGGAACACAGCATGAACAATGCTAACTGCGGTGAATAGGGAACAGATTGGGGAAGACCATGCAGGAGCGAAGGGAACTTTTCCCTCCCCCTCTGAAGGTTTGAATCTGCTGAAATAAACTGACAACAGATTAATAAGAGAAAAGGTGTACAAATTTATTAACACGCAAGTATGCAAGGAAGCCATACAAAATATGAGACTCAAAGAAGAGCCAGAAGCTGAAGCTTAAATGGCACACTCTTCATAGCAGAGAGAGAGATGAGACAATGCAAGAAATTTTGAGGGGTAGTAAATAATTTTTTATTTACTAAATAAAAAATTTACTAAGTAAATTTGATTGGGTCCAAAGAACAGACAATAGTTTATAAATGATTATTTTTGGAAATTGAATGGGAACCTAAGACGATAGCTTGGGACAAAGTCTGTCTAGGTGTGGTGACATTCCTCAATCTTTCCTTCTGTGATAGTTTAATCTTCCATGATTAATAAAATTTCAGAGAGGGCATGAAAGGCAATCATGTTCCTTCTAAAGCAGCTTCAGATAAGGGAACTTCAGAGAAAGATAGTTCCATTCTGCATTTGGGGGAGAACAAGGGAAGATCAGAAAGTCCTGGGTTCTGAGGCTGCTTCTAAGTCTTTTTAATTTTCTTTGGTTCAAAGTGCTCAGCATGCGAAAACGCCATACTTTGGGGTATTGTTTTCTGAGCCCCAACTCACCAGTCAGAAGCAGGGAAGATCCTGCAGTGGAATTAGTGATGAGATGATATGGAAGGTGGGGACTGCTCTCCTTTTCTGGTGACCTTCTCAGTCTAAGATCATAGGTAAGACCCTGACGTCTCCTTTCCCTAGATCTAGAGGAAGAGGCACAACTGTACCTTGATTCTGGTAGCATGAGGTGTTGGCAAACATAAAAATGCAGTTATGCTACTATTTAAGGCACTTGTGACAATCTGAAGAAAAAGAAGTTAGAACTGTTTTAAAGAAGGATCACAGGGCTCTTAAGCATCCACCTTTTTTAGGATTGAAGACACAGAGAGGTTCTCTGTAGAGGTGGACAGTTCTGTTTTCTCCACATTCTACAAGGAAGACCCACTAGGCTTTTAAAATACAGGATCAACTGTGGATAACTCATCTGTACTTCAGCTCAAGGCTGGGAACACGTTTGCTGTTGAGGCTTCTGAGAAGAGGGAACAGGTGCTCCTTGAATCCAGACAAGAGCCCAGCTCCCCCAAGCTCCTTCAGGCCTCTAGTAAGACACCAGGTTACTTACGTTGTCAGGTCTCACAGGTGAAGCCAATGTCCTGGGTGAAGGTTCACAACAGGAAAGTGTACCTTGGGCTGGTTGAGCTGAAAGGCTATTCTTTAAAGAGCCGTCTAGGAATATTCTAAGTCATGAAGGGGCCACAAAACATACTGAATCATATCTTAACCTAAATGACAGCAGCTGCATAGCGGATAGGTGGAAAATCCTTTGGTTGCAAAGAAGGGAAAACCATTTAAACCAGCTAAAGTTGAAAGGTTTGTTTTGTCTTGTAAATTAGGATCTTTCGCATGTCATAGAACCCAGTGGATCTCGCAGCTATGGAACACGATTAGGAACTTGAAAAATCCCAATAACTTACTGTCAGCTGTTGCTACAATAACGCTGCCTGTGAAACAGCAACACGATCTCACTGGCATGGAACACAGAGCCCTCCTTGCTCACACGTGCCGGCTGGCCGGGGCAGCTCTGGTGGTGGCTCCCCATCTTCTGGCTGATCTCCTCTGCCTGGACGCCCTGGAATTCCCTCCACCCGTGTCGCGCAGCTTCACACTTCCTCCTAATGGCCAGGACCTGTACGCTTGTCAGTGATTTTTCCATGGACTACTGAGTGGTGTGGGATAAACTGTGGGGAAATTTCCACCCAGAGCTCTCCCGGGTCTGAGCTACAGCAGGGACTTCACTGGAGATTATATCCCTGCTTGGCTTGCTCCCCTTCTCCACTGCCCCGCTGGAACACTTCCGTTAACACGCTTGACACGTGAATCCCCATCTCCAGATCTGCTCGTGCAGAACCTGACAGGGAACACCTGGCAGAGGGTGTGGATACGGGAGGAAGTGAAGACTGGGCACAATCCCATCACTATAGGTGGTGTCTTGCTCTGTCTCCAGAAGGGTCCTCTTCTCTCCTTCTCTGCACACTTGCTAAGGTCTCCTCTCTGCACACGGGCTGCCTCTGAAACGCCCCCAGTTTCTGCCCCCACTGACTTTGGCTTGCCTGTGGCTCAGCCTTGCCATGTGTAAAAGCCCAGTTGTCTGGCCAGGTCACCTTGAACACCCCAAACCACTTTGTAAGGGTATATCAGTCATAAGTGCATGTTCTGCTTTCCCCTAATAAGACTTTGGTAATAGCTTGTTAGATATAAAAATCTATCTAGAAAACCTTGGCTCCTCCCATAGGGTGAGCACAGGACCTCCTAATTGTGCACCTGGAGGGTTGACCAGGACAATGAGGGGGAGTCATTTGGCCACTGCCCTCACCTGGCACTCCCCTCTCAGCTGTGTGGGCATCACCTGCTGGGCTCTGGGGACTCCTTGTCCTTGGCTGAGCTGTGAATAAGAATTCCAGCTTCTCAAGGCTCATCTGGGATACCAGAATGGCAGCAATGGATTCTCCTGCTTTGATCTGCCCCTGGGGACCCTGAGTATCTGGCTTAAGAGTCTAAAGGATAAATTGAAGAAAATCTACAAGCTAAAGCCAAGGATGCATCTCTCCCAAAACTCCAAGTGCTGATTCTCACCTTGACACTGACTTTGCAGGTTGTTTTCTCATAGCAGCTAGATCCTTTACACAATGTCCTAAGTCCACAGTCCTAGGAGAGAGTTCTGATTCATTCCCCTTTGGTTAAATGCTCAGCTCTGGTCCAATCAGCTGAGTGGAGGTGGAACGGCTTGATTCACAGATGACCGCCTGGATCCACCCATAGGGGCTGGAAGTGAGCTTGAATCTTTTAGGAGGGGTGTGGGTGGAGAGAATGAATCATGTTTCCAGAACAGCCAACATCAGCTACAGAGTAAGAAATAGTGGCTTCTCTTCCATAGAGACTAACGTCCCCTCACCCCAGCCCCACACACCCTTGCTTCAGCTTTGATTCTCAGTTCTGCGATCCTCCCTGCAGACAGCCTTCATGTAATCCCAACCCCCTCATGCACCAGCTGTGTCTTCTCAGGATTGGGCACCTGGAAAACAGGGCTAGTGAGAGTTCCTTCCTCAGAGGGTACCTGTGAAATCCAGTTCCTGACACACGGTAACACTGGTAGAGTTGGAGGTCGGGGTAGGGGACAGTGCCCAGGTTAACTCCACTGTCCAAGTATGGGATTGAGGACACACATTCTCTCCATCTTCCACTCAGGATCTTGACTTTCATCGTTAAACTTATCACCTCGTGATGGCAAAATGACTTCCAGAGATCTGGGCACCATGACCTTACACAAACATGTCCAACACAGGAAGGAAGCAGGGATAAGAAGAGCTCTCCTCACAAGTCCTTGTTTATAATCAGATAGAGTTTTTTCCCAGAGCTCTGTGGGACGCAGGACTTACAATGCTAAAACCAAGAAAGTCCCAGGCAAACCTGAATTCATAGCAAATTTCTTGTCAGAATTGGGCCACATGGCTACCCCTACCTAAAAAGGAGGCCAGGATGCAGAACATTGAACATTTTGTCTCTATTGTGAATGACAGGCTCTGCCAGCAGGGAAGAATGGAACAGGAACAGTTGCTGGATGAGAGGCCAGCAGCCGGCTGCACGGGTGTGCCTCTTCCCCTCTTTCTTCCTAAGAGAATCCCAGTTTCACTTGGGCATCCATCACCCCTGACCACATGAAGAAGACAATCATAGCAGTCCCGTTTCTCCTTCCTTTACCAGGGACTGATTAAGAGTGGCCACATGACGGCATCTGGACAAAGAGGTGAGGGGTGGACTTCCAGCAGGTTTCCTCTCATGCAGGGCACAGTTTCTTGGAAAATCTTTAAGAAGATTTTTAATCTTTAATTTTTAATCTTTAAATCTTTAAGAAAGGTTTTTCTGTTTGATTTTTAAAATTTTCTTATTTATTTTGAAACAGGGTCTTGCTCTGTCACCCTGACTAGAGTACAGTGGCATCATCATAGCTCACTACAGCCTCAAACTCCTGGGCTCAGGTGATCTTCCTGCTTCAGCCTCCTGAGAAGCTGGAACTACAGGTGCATGCCACATCTCCTGGCTATGATCCAGCCACCCCGCTTCCGGGTGTATCCCCAACAGAATTGAAAGTAGGGTCTCCAAGAAATAGTTGTACACTAATATCATAGCAGCATTATTCACTATAGCCAAAAGGTGGAAGCAAGCCAAGTGTCCCTTAAAGGATGAATGGGTAAACAAAATGTGGTCTATCCATACAATGGAATATTATGCAGCCTTCAAAAGGAAGAAAATTCTGACATAGGCAATGATGTGGATAAACTTTGAGGACATTATGCTACACAAAATAAGCCAGTCACAAAAGGGACAAATACTACTTAAGATGAGGACAAATTCCACTTGCATGAGGTACCATGTTTCTATGGATTTGAAATAGTCAAATCCATAGAAACAGAAAGCTGGGTGGTGGGTGCCAGGGCCTAGGGGAGAGTGGGTAATGGGGAGTGCTATGGTTTGCATGCTGATGTTTCTCCAAAATTCATGTTGAAACTTACTCCCTAATGCAATGGTACTAAGAGATGGGGCCTTTAGGAGGTAATCAGGTCATGAGCCCTCATGAATGGGATTAGTGCCCTTTTAGAAGGGCTTGAGGGTGCATATTTGTCCTTAGTGTCCCTTTTCCCCTTGCACCATGTGAGGACCCAGTGTCTGTCCTCTCTATAAGGCACGGCAAGATGAGCATCTTGGAAGCAGAGAGTGGGGTT
Organism: Lepilemur ruficaudatus; assembly: GCA_963574885.1. Classification (NCBI taxonomy): domain Eukaryota; kingdom Metazoa; phylum Chordata; class Mammalia; order Primates; family Lepilemuridae; genus Lepilemur; species Lepilemur ruficaudatus. Next base: position 5,314 of record CAUYRT010081897.1, read on the forward strand.
TCACTAGAAACCGAATCTGCCAGCACCTTGATCTTGGACTTCAACCCAGCCTCCAGAACTGTGAGAAATAACTTTCTTTTATTTGTAAACCCAGTCTAAGGAATTTTGTTACAGCAGCAGGAATGGACTGAGACATGGAGTTATTGCTTAATGGGTGTAGAGTTTCACCTTTGCAAGATGGAAAGAGTTCTGGAGTGGATGGGGGTGATGGTTGCACAACAAGGTGAATGTACTTAATGCCACGTTATGGGTATCATGGCACAATTAGAAAAAGTTGGGGGCATAGGTATTACTCAAGGAAGAGATGCACCTGGATTTTGTTACACAAGGTAGTGACGCTTAGACATTCACCGTGGTGACTATCAGGGGCCTTGGCTGGAACTGAAGATGATAAAGTGGAAAGGCGAGGAGACCTTGCTCCTTGAAGCCCATCGAGCTGCTGACTTAAGCAGCCTGGAGCCACACTACCTGCAGCCTTTTTATTGTTTAAATTTGTTGAGCAAGAGTTTTCATTATTTGTAGGTGAATGCGTCCAACCGATACAGCATTCAGTGTGTGCTCACTAGTGTCCCGTTTATGTTACCTGTCCTCCTTCTGCCCTGCTCCCACAGGTCTTCCCATTCCTGGCTGTTTACCTGAACTTTGGACAATGACTTTCCTTATCGGTGTGCCTTTGGATCTCTCCTGAAGGCCTGGCCTTTGACCTGCCTCCTGTCACATGTGCAGTAGAGTGGCAGCTCCTGTTTCCCTCACTTCTTCTGGACACATCACCCCCACTTCCTTGTTACAGAGCCTTCCACATGGGGCTCCTTTGACACAGTTGTGAGCACACGATTCAGGTCTGGTCAATGAATGTCTTTCCCAGGACTCGGACTGAAACTGTCAGAGAAGAGGCACTCATCTCCTGGGGTTTCTAGGGGTGTGTGTCAGGTGTGCCAGGAGCTGCTGGTGGCTCCTAGTCCACCCTGGCTCTATCAGTCCCAGCAGCTGCATGCCAGACCCTGCCAGAATCTGTCACCCAAACCAACTCAGAGTCCCTTATTGATGGCATCTGCAAACTTCAACCCACCCAAAGCCTGAGGCAATAAAACTGTGCTGCAAGACCTTGCCCTGCTGGAAAGCAAAAGCCGGAAACAGCCCCTTGCTCTGCATCCAGGTAGGTGTACCTGGGGAGAGTGAGAACTGAGCTGCAGCCTCTGTCATCTCTCAGGCCTGGAGTCTCCCCTTTGTCCTCTTTGGGGGTGGCAGGCCAGCAGCAGACCTCGGGCACTTGACAGGGAACCCTGATGCTTTTGCCTGGTTTCTGTGCATCATTCTTCCCCAGGGATAAACTTTAACTCCAATATCTATTCTCAGATAGATTCTACAGAATGACAATGAAGACAGACAAAAGCTGGGGACATTCCACACTGCCCAGCTCATCCCATTCCTCATTCGTTGGTCACCAACCCAGGCTGGAGTCCGTGTTGAGATGATCAAACCCAGCCCAGCTCCCAGGTGTCCCACCTGAAGGCCTCCCAGATGCCTCAGGGATACAGCAACTCCACACCCTTTGGCCCAAACAAGTGGAAGGAGGATTAATTTTTACCTGAATTTATGAGCGCTATGTAAAATTTTATTAGTCTCCAGTTAGGAATACTTGAGAGCCTAGGAAGAAATTTCACACTTGACCGTGATTCTTTCATCAATCCCATTAAAGTCAGCATAGCCATTTGTTAACCCTGTTGATTCCATCTTCAAAAAATAAGAAAAGAATGGAAAGAGAATTTAAAAATATAAAGAAATCCCAAACAGGAGATAAAGTGAGATGTACGTACTTTTCACAAAGTCTCCTTCCTGAGTGTCGCTGGTGTCAGTCCAGGTCCCCCAAGAAGAGACTTACTAGAGAAAATGGGCACTGAGATAAAGGGGAGGGGCCTGTGCATGGCTGGGGGACAGCGTTGACCCCGATGCAGGTCTGACAGCTGCGATGGAGGAGAGGGAAGGAAGGACGGGGAGAAGGAGCCTCACCCTGCAGGGCAGCTCTGAGGAGGCCTCAGCCCGGCTGGTGTGCAGCCCCAGGGCACAGGCGGCCCAGCAGAAGGTGCTTCGCTGGGCAGGCAAGGCCCGTCTCTGGGCCCCCTCTCATGCCCAGGGTTGGTCGGGAACAGCCAGGAAAATGTGGCCTGGGTACTGCCAGTGCCGCAGCTGACGGCTGCCTGCTAGCTGCCATCCGCGCAGCAGGTTCTCTTGAAGGGCGGTCCCTGGGGCAGCCACAGCCTGCCCCCCATACACACCTCTGCCTCCCCTGACTCCCAGCAGCACCTGCCAGGACTCGGGATTCATCCTTACCAATCCCAACCCGCCGCTTGCTCCCTAGTCAGTCATCTTGGTTTATTAGCCATTTCTGTAATAGCCATTTGGTAAGAGGAGGCAGGGTGTCCACACAGATCAATTCGTTCAGACTGTATCAAGCACCCACCTCCCACATGGTGACGCAAAGATAAATGAGGCCTGCGGTTCAGGAATCTCAAGGTCTAGGCAAGGGGTTCTCAGCGCTGACTGCATATCAGAACCAGCTGGTCCTGCAGGCCAGGTCCTGCCTGCCATCTGTTTCTGTGTGACCCACAGCTAAGGGTGGTTTTCACCCTTTCAAATGGTTGAAGAAAATGAAGAGGAGTATTTGATAACTTGAAAATTATATAAAATTTGAATATCGGCATTTATGCATAAAGTTTCACGGGAACACAGCTGTACTCCTTCGGCTGCGTGTCATCTGTGGCTGCTTTGAAGCTACTGTGGCAGAGTTGAGCGGTTGCGACAGGGGCCAGATGGCCCGCAAGCCTAGAATTCGGCCCTTTTCAGAAGAACTTTGCCAACCCCTGGCTTAAGGCACTGAAAGTGTTGCTAGCATTTTGCTACTAGAAGCTTAGTGGCACACTGGGGAGAGGCGTTTTGCAGGCACCCCCGGTTGGACGCAGAAGCCAACCTGTGTTGTGGAACCCAGGTCCCTGATACGCCACGTGCAGCAAATACTCCATCCCACCGACCAAGAAGAAAGGAGAGGAAATGACAGATTTCCTGTTGACAATGCTCTGTGTTGCCTGCACTTTAAGGAAGGTTTAATCTTTTAACAAATTAAGAGGAAAAAATACTCCCGACTGCCTCTGAAACGCAATGTTTACACTGCTACTTCTCTAAGTAAACACATTCTTCCTTGTTCCTAGATGTGATCCTTCAAAGCAGCCTCCTGCACTGATTTCATTTCCTCTGCCCAATCCTTTAGACGACAGCTTCCTTTCTCCGTCTGTCCATGCTTGCTTCTCAGCTTCTATCTGAAAGCATATACTGTGAAAAGAATCTTGGACCACATGAGATGTTGACGTAGCTTTAAAATCTACATTTATCATCTAACAGGCTTTATCAGATAAACAGGATAAAAGAAAGAGTTTTCTTTGTTTTGAACCAAATATAGAACCTGCCCTTGAGAATTCTGTCCAGTTGAGGAGGTATGAAATATACACAAATAATAAATGCACATGTCATAGATGCTTAAAATTGACCGTACAGAAATCCAACATTCGCACAAAGTTGGAGTGAACCGTGCTGATGGGAGAAGGCTATCAATTCGACCCACTTGCTTTTTTCTGAGTTCTAAAAAAGAACTTCCAGGTTGAGTCCATTCTAAACTGTTAACTGTTCCTTCCATCCCATAATTGCCTGCCTCAGTTTCCCTTGTTTTCCCCAGCAAATGCTTTGAAATTCACTCCTCTGCTGTCGGCATTTTCTCTTGGTGATAGTGTGTATGACCCTCCTGAGAGAGAACTACGTCTTGTTTTCATTTCAAGGATAACCTTAAATATTTTTCCTTTACCAGTTAGTTATAAAGGAAAAGTTCTCTTTAACAGCAATAATTAGCAAGTGAAAGATTTCTACAGAGTGAGATGTTACTTTTAAGATAGTATTTCTCAAACGAGAGTCTGAGGATGAATTCTTGGGGAGGCACCAGAGCTTGTCTCCCTTTTAATCAAATGTGAGGTATAATATAAAAATCCATGTTTTGACACATGGATATGGGGAGCTGGAAGCCTTTAAAGAACCCACCAGCTCCAAGAGGATTGGAATGGCCGGACTCCTCAAGTCTGGACAGCAAATGTTGGAGCTCCGTTAGCTGCTCACCGTGGGCTGGTGGGTGTTGTGGAGGGGAAGTGGAGGTGACGGAGGGGATTGGACAAGATGGGTACACATGGGAAGAACCCATCGACCAGCGCTCCTCCGAACCAAGCTGGGGTCACAGCATGGCTGGCGATCATGATGTCATCGGACATCATGGTGTCCACAGAATCTTCTGCAAGATGTGGGCCAGGACATTTTTGTAGCCTGGGGGGCCTCCCCTGTAAAAAGGGTTTAGTGGGGTTCTTTCACCAGAAACAATAATACAAATTAGAAAATGCGAAGAGGCACCGAAGAAGAATAAATGAATAAAAGGAAACATTTGTTGAGAATTTTCTCTGTGCTAGGCACCATCTTAGCACTTTTTATATTGATGGTTTTGTTACTCTCACAATAACCAGGAGGTGAATACTTATTATCCTCATTTTACGAAGAGAAAACACAGATAGGTGAAGTAACTTGCCTGGGGACAGGGAGCTAGTGAGTGCCCCGGCAGTGCCCTCCAGAGCAGAGACATTTCACTGTTCAAACCACACTGCCTCCCACGGGGGGACTGTTGGCAGCATTTAGAGAATGCCAGGGAATCAGGGAGAGTTTGAGGGTTGTGAGTGATGAGAGATTTATAGGCTTTGCATGGTCAGGAACTAGGAGGTAAAAGTGTTTATGGTGAAGAAGGAAGCATAAAAAAGGCAAAGCATTTTCCTTCCTACTTCTCTGGTTTCTTTTTGCCTGTGGAACCCCTCTTCCTAGTGCCCATAACAATTCTTTGCTCCTAGTGGACACTGGATGGCTGGGGGTAGTGCCAGTATAGACAGAAGTAGAGCTGAGAGGTTCAGAAAGATCTCATTTGGTAATAGCTGAGGAGCTTCTGGATCCAGCTGTGCCTGAAGCTAGACTTCTTCTGATCTTTCCAGTTACTCTGGAAATGCTCTGGAAATGAGCCAATGTCTGTCTGTCTTTCTTTCTCTCTCTCTCTCTCTCTCTCTCTCTCTCTCTCTCTCTCTTTCTTTCTTTCTTTCTTTTTGGTTAAGGTAGTTTGAGCTTGGTATTTTCTTATTTGCCACTAAAAGAGTTTAGCCTGAAGAATATAGCCCAAGAGCAACCAATTATCAATTACGATAGCAAAATCCCATTCCAGGGCTATCGGCAGGGACCAAGCCTTCATTCCCCTTCTACTGTCCCCACCTTCCCTTTAACTGGTGCCAGACAAAGAAAGTGGCTTTGAGTGTGGCAAGGAGAAAGTGTCAGGAATTCTGGGGACATCCTAGCAATGGTTGGAAAGAAAACAAGCATACCATCCCTTCCTTAGACTTCTAGAAGCCATCCTGCCGGTGGGGTCTACTTGCCAGCCATGTCTCCAAACGAGGAATGTAGCCACATTCTGTAGAGCAGCTGCAGAGTCAGGCATAACGATGTTTAATTTGGCATTTAAATTATTTCATACATAAATGAAAGGAAAAGATATGCCTTCTGGGAATATTTTCAGATGCATTCAAGAGAACGAAGAAAGCACTTGATGGGTTTTGTTGAGAAGAAATTGGGATGGAGAACCCACAACCTTTTTAATGCTCTGGTTCTCAAAGTGTGATCCCTAGATTATAGCATCAGCAAAACCTAAGAACTTGCTAGAAATGCAAATTCTTGGGCCCTAGCAATCTTTGTTTTAACAAACCATCCAGATGATTTGATGTCTGTTTTAATGAGTTTGAGAGCCACATGAAAAGAGTATAAGAATTGTGGCTTACTCCATTTCTCCTATAAAAGTGTCTTTGGTTTGTGATGCTCTATGATTTAAAGCAATCTAATCCTGCGTTGAAAGACAAACATGTCATTAGATTTCATAGAAGTAAGTAATAAGGCTAGTTTGGAGCAAAGGAGTCTAGCAAACGTTCCCCTTTGCAACTTCCTCAATTCCAGCAGCACAGTTGTATAAAATAGGAATAGCTCTAGGAATGTCAATACCTGGGAGGGGGAGCTACATTTCTAAACAGCTTTCTTTATGTTCAAGACTTCTAAAGTAGGGCTGTCAACCATTCACACTTTAGCCTAAGTAAGACACTCCTTCACCCTGATAGCAGAAACATTCAAACCCCCCTAGAAAGTATACGGGCAAGAGAAAGCATATTATTCTTCCAGCAGGCTGTGGAAGAGATGGAATTTGGATGAGAAAGAAGATGAAAGGATATGAGGACAGGAAGAAATTGTTCAATTTTAAAGTTGAGAAAATTTGCTTTATTAATTCCTCCTCTTTCTATTCAGTATTAGCCCTCAGCCCCTCAGTGGAAGGGATTTTGGAAGGGAAAAGTAACACAGGATAACCCAGAGATGGGCAAGCTAAACACAAAAGTGGGGTCTGATTTAGGGTCTCAGAACCTTTGAGAGGAGGAAAGGCCAAAAGCAAGATGGCAGCCCTCTCTGGCAGGCAGCTGTGGCTTCCAGCTTTGCTGCTTTCCCGCGCCAATGTTTCATGGCCCAGTATCTGTTGTCCTTTATGCTCTTTCCAGATAGAACAATAAGAGGCTCTCCCATCCTCATTCTGTTCACTGACTTCTTTTTTTTTTTTTTTTTTTTGAGACAGAGTCTCACTTTGTTGCCCATGGCAAGAGTGCCGTGACGTCAGCCTAGCTCACAGCAACCTCAAACTCCTGGGCTCAAGTGATCCTTCTGCCTCAGCCTCTCAAGTAACTGGGACTACAGGCATGCGCCACCATGCCCGGCTAATTTTTTCTGTATACATTTGGTTGGCCAATTAATTTCTTTCTATTATTAGTAGAGACGGGGTCTCACTCTTGCTCAGGCTGGTTTCGAACTCCTGACCTTGAGCAATCCGCCTGCCTCGGCCTCCCAGAGTGCTAGGATTGCAGGCGTGAGCCACCGCGCCCGGCCTGAAGACCTTATTTTTGAAAGCGTTTGTTAAGCATATTTGGTTTGAGATGGCATGAAAGACGACCCCGGCAGCCTCCTAACAAGGTTATAGTCTTCTTTCATGTTGAGGTAGGCATAGTGTGGTCAGTCAATGAACCAGACAGTAAGAACCTCAGAACTTCATAAGTAAAGTGAGGCTTCCCCACCCACACAAGTTAAGGAAAATATTAGAATTGTTAACATTATTCAGAGTCTGGTTGAGGATACAGTGGATCTCCTGAAATTTGGACATAAGAATGCTTTACACATGCAATGTGTTATAAAACACAAAGAATGCTTGACAGAGCTCCTCTTACCTCAATTCCTTCTTTGTTTAAGGCATATTCGTCGAAATTCAGAATGGCTATCTTAATCGTCCTCGGAGGGGGCAGCACAGTCAGACCGATATTGATGGCGTTGCTCCTCTTGGAGTCCAGAACGATGATCTCTTGCCTTTTGCCGTCTGCAGCAGTTTTCTTGGTGATAAAACAAGGAGAATCCAAGATTAATTGCATCACCTTGGGTCTTTTCTGTGTTTCATTATTAAAAGCAAACTCACTACACATTTAGAGACGAGAACAAGTGGCCCCAGTTCAGCTCAGAGGAGGACTGGCTACCGCTCAGCACAGAAGAACACAAGGAGGGATTCGCTCTGAGAAACCGCCAAGCTTGGGTCAGCAATGGAACTTCAGAGTCAGACACAAAATAAAATTGATTTTCCTTCAATTGGGAAAAATGTGATATTTTGCAAAAAAAAAAAACCCAAACCAGTTTTTTTCCATAGAAGCAGTGAAAACAAAACCAGACTTTTCAGAGTTCCTTTCCTGTGGGCTCCGAGGTGTCAGAATGTGTCTTGGTTGGCTTTAGTACACATGGTGTGTGCCTAGACAGAGCTGGTACACATGCTGAGAAGATGGGACTGATGAGGGGAACCTGGCCTGCCAGGCCCTCCCCATCTCTGCCTGCACTGTCTCAGAGCACCTCCACCCCCAGCCATTCACACATCCCATGTCCCTCATACCAGGATGTCTCTACCTATCCTGCCACACTTCGACATCTGTGCAGCTGCCCACTGGGTGGAGGGAGAGGGGCCTTCGGAGGAAGAGGAATGAGAGAGCATGCACTGGTCAGATGAATAAGGGATGAACAGGCACAGAGGCTGAGGAAGGGGACAGGAGTCAAGAGGTGTCCTAGGCCTCACTCATCTCTGCAGCCCCTCTGGCCAGCCCAGGATGAACACATGACTGGAACTTAGCGTGTGCTATGAACTGAAATATTGCCCCCCCCCCAAAAAAATTCATATGTTGAAGTCCTAACCCCCAATGTGATGGTATTTGGAGGTGGAGCCTTTGGAGGTACTTAGCTTTAGATGAGGTCACAAGGGTCGGGGGGGTCCTAATGATAGGATTAGTGTCATTAGAAGAGACCAGAGAGCTAACTCACACCCTCTGCCATGTGAGGACATAGCAAGAAGGTGGCCGCCTGTAAGCCAAGAAAAGAGCCCTCACCAGGAACCAAATTGGCCAGTACCTTGATCTTAGACTTCCTAGTCCCCAGAACTGTGAGAAATAAATTTCTGTTATTTAAGCCACTGGTCTGTGGTACTTTATTATGGCAGGCCTATCGAACTAAGAGGTTGTGAAGCACTGAGCCAACCCTTGTCATGGCCCAGAGCTGTGACAACAAGACCCCCAGCTTTACTCTTCAGCTCTCAGGAAGTTAAGGGCAGGTGGCAATGGGAGGCAGGTAGGAGGAGACCTTGCTCCATGAGCTCCCTGCTCTTCCCATGAGGCAAACACATCTGGAAGGATGACTATTGTGACTCACGCCATCTAGAGTGACAAAGACGAATAAGGCACAGTGGCTCTCCAGAAGGAGAAGACACATGAGCACAGTGATGGGGTATGCTCACTGTGCAAGGGACCCCAACAGTGGAGTAACTGCAACTCACCTGGTGGTGGAGGATACCAGTGTCTGGAAGAGCTGACCCTTGAGCTGGGCCCTAAGGAATTTCTAGGCTCTAGAGAAGATAAGGAGGCAACAAGTGGCTTTGTCTAGGTTGTTGGGAACTGCCAGGGATGAGGCTGGAGGTCTGATAGGGCTACATCCCACAGGACCTCCTGACCCAGCTGACTGCCGCTCACCATCGGGTCTCCTGCACTGAGGCCTCACCCTCTCCTCTGAAGAGGGAAACCTGGCTGGGCTTGGGAGCAGCTGAGCCATTGGAGAAGCTGGCCTACTGCAACACTAGGGATGGGGAGGTATTGAGGAGAACCGGGCTTAGGGCCAACTTAAATCCTCCTGGGCCCTTCCAAACTTAATTGCTAAAATTCTATTTTAGATTCTTAAATATGCATTTGCAAATAAACTGAAATTTATTTTATGAAGAGCAAGCACCCTGAGAAAGCACCTCAGCTGTTTTGGGGCTTGGGGGCCAGGAGGGGCAATTCCTGTGGGTGGGGTCACTGGATTTGAGCAGTGAGCTCCCAGGGGCGTGTGACACAGATGCATCCCCACTCTGCAGGGAAAGCTTTCTCTTCTATACCGTTAACCAAATGAACTTATCAGGAGCCCCTGGAAATTCTCAATGTAGCTTTTAAATCTAATTTAAAGTATTATGCTGTGTGTGGAATGCTGAGAAGGAATGAGAAAGGTTTGATGAAATGCTGGGTACATGCAATGAAGAAGGATATTGCAACGAGCTGGGTGCCTGCTTCTCCAGGCACTGCCGGGCACCCACCCAAAATCCATCCCTTCTTCCCTGCACACCAACAGGACCCCAGTGTATTTTGGCTGGCAATGTGTCAGTTAAATCAATTACCTCCCTGGACCCTCTGCAGCTAAAGCTGGCCCTGTGACTTGGTTCTGGCTTTTGTTTTCCTGATTAAGAAGCGATAAGCCCAGGGGGCCATGCCTTGGGCCCTTCCCCCTTCTTCCTGCCTGGAATGTAGATGTGAGCCTGGAAGCACAGCAGCAGGCAGCTCCTGGGTGTCAGGGATGAAGCCACTAGGATGGCAGCAGGGATTCCCTTGGAATCATTAGTCCTTAAGCCCCAATCCACACAGTCCCTGTCACTTGAGGAGATGGGAAAGGTGGCCATGCAGGCCCAGCTGGCCCAAATGGAGTCTTTGCACAGATGAGAAAAAGAGGACCCTCCTACGCTGCCCTGAAGAAACAAAGCCCCACAGCAAACAGCTTGGGAGAGAAGCACCACTTGGATTTCAGCCCTGTCCCTGGCAGCCAGTGTTCATGTGTAGCAAACCAACTGTACAGACCTGTGTGGTGGCTCTGCGTCCGACACGCCCATTCTTGGTGAAGCTCAACTTACACCAATGCACACACCCACTCATAGCCCTGTAAGTCAGGAAGGAGCGAGCCATTGAGCATCCTGAGATCATGGGGAGACCTGTCCCCGCAAAAGATTCTGCATGTTTGCAGAACACTTCCATCCACATTGTGAAGGAAAGAGTAAGAATTAAAGTAATAACTGAATTTGAATTATGTAATCTCTGGATTTTAGCAAAATGGTGTTTTTAGTGCTGTTCCTCATAATTAAAATAAACCTCCATACAAAACTACTGAACCCTCAAGTGTCTTCTGGTTAGTTCTGCACAAGATGGGGCAGTGGGGCTCTCCAAACCTCACCTTCCCTCCCACACCAACCTAGAGCAGCGCATGCAAGAGCCAGCTAATCTCCTGGTGCCCGGGACACATGTCTGTGTCTAAGGATCAGCATTCATCAATTCTAACCCATTTCTGGGCCAAAGCCCCAGATTAGCTGTAGTGAACTTCCCTATGTCCTCCACATGGTCCTATGACAGAGCTGCTATGGTCCCTCCATCTTTCACAAAGCATCCATGCCAGTGCCTCCTTCTTCACTCCCGCTTCCTCCTCTGGGCCTGACTGCCCAATATCCAGAGCAGCCCGCCCCGGCCTCCTGCATCCAGTTTCCTCTCCCCACAACCCCTCCATCCTACTCTTGCTAAAAGTCTTCCACAGACACTTTTTCTTACTGCATTTCTCTGATTAAAAAGCCATAGGGATTGTATACTGTTTGAAATTAGAAAATTAGGAAACTGGTCAATGATGGGAAGGGGATACAAGGCAGAGGTCCTTGCGAAGGTTTGAAAAGGTAAATGTCCCTCTGATGGCATCTGGAAGGAGAGAGTGAGATGTGATAGTGCAGAGGTGGGACTGGGTCAGGGAGAGAAGTGGCAACACTTCTGGGGGAAATCAGAAAGCTGTTTTGCATTTGACAAGGGACCAGACAGTCCCCCCAAAATACCCAAGAAAATCAAGCCCAAAACCTCTTGAAGTATCTTCTACCTGAAAAAAATGACATCATTTACTTGAGAGTAATAAAAGAAGACTTGGATAAATGAGAAACATCATGTTCTTAGATAGGAAGTTTCAATATCATGTGCATGACAGTTATTTCTCATTTAATAGATCTATTTAAAGTAATCCTATGGAAATTCCAATAAGATCTGTTTTTGGAATTAGAAAAAAATTCTGAAGTCAATATTAAAAATATAGGTACAAAAATTAATATTCTTAAAAAGTAGAGTTATAGATAATATCTACCCAATCAACTATAAACTGCATAGCACAGGCAATAGAATAGCTGGCACGAAAAAACAGAACAGAATGATAGCACAGAAAAAGCTCTTATACCATGGTCCAGGGCATTCCAACAAAGACACCAAGATTAGTGACCCAAAATCTAGCATAAAAGTCAATTTCTGATATGAAACCTCCAATCAAGGACTAATATCCAGAATCTACAAAGAACTCAAATCAG
>CAUYRT010081898.1:0-18395 GCA_963574885.1 Lepilemur ruficaudatus
CCGTGGCCCTGGGGCACAGGCAGGCTTGCTGGGACCAGATAGGAAACTGAGGCTGGCCTGATGCTCAGCCCAGGAGGCAGCTATGCAAGATGGTACAGCCAGAATGGAGGGCCACTGTCTATATTGCTTCTCCTTATGCATAATGGATCATAATTATAATACTTGGAATGTATGTGGGGCCTGTTTTCCAGAAGCTCAAAGCCCAATAGAGTACTTTAGTTTCTCAGTCAGTCTCTCACGGAGGCACACACACACAGACACACTTTAAAGAGCTGGCCAAAAAGTGTTATAAATAAAATTCTAGAACATGAGTGGGAGGAATAAACAGGAAAATTTCACTGTAAGAGATGAAAATGCACCAATTCCTTGCGGATGGCTTCACTTTGACAACCCACGACGGTGTTATTAATCAGAAACAGGGCTAGATACATTGTTGCTTTGTTCAGGCTTTTTCTTCATCTCCTTGTCAATACAGGTAGGTGTTGAAGATGTTGTAAATACTATTGGTTTTCCAGATAAGACTAACGGTAAGAGAAAGAAGAGAGTCTTTACTGGTACAGTAAGAATATATCCTGATGGGTCACCCAGTGCTGAGCATTCTTTCCTTCCAGCCAGACAGGGCTCTGTGCTGTGGACTCGTAGGTTCTGCTCACTTATTCCCCTCTGTTTCCACTCTTCCTCCAAGCTGAAATGTCTCCCACTCTCCTCCCTCTGCCCATCCCCAAATGTTCCCCGTCCTCTAGGCCTTTGTTCAAGGCATTCTGTTTATCTGGTATGCTGTCAGCCTCCTCCTACCCCTTGGAGGCCCCTCTGGTGTGAATACCTCTCCTTGCCTGGACCCGCCTGCAGAAGGCCCAGTGACCTCACCGCTCCTCTGATCATGAGGACCACAGGCTATCTGGATCTAACACACACTGCCTGCCTTGTGAGTTAACGTTGAGTTCCCCATCAATAGTGGATGCTCTTAGAGGACAGGCTGGGGCTGGGGCTTATTCCCTGTTCATAATGTATGCTTGACACATGACTTTTTTCAAAACTTTAAAAACAAGGAGTTGTCTAGGAGGTGGTCCTGGTTTTGATGACTTTAATTGAAACATCATTTGCTTTACTAAATGGCTGTGTATATGATTCATAACTCCTGTGACAATTCCTGCATCAGTTCCTCTTTTTTTCTTCTCTCCCTCCACCCACGCTCCCACCCCCAGTTTTTTTGCTTAGTGTTTGTGGTGGGCTAAATTATTCCTATTTTTCAGGCCAAGGTAGCATTTTCTAAAATAACACAAAAGCCAGCTCCATCCTCTAGAATTTCTTTCAGCTCTTATATTCTCCAAGACCAGGAAATACACAGAGAGGTTGCTAGCAAGTAGTGAGACTTTTTAGTTAGACATCCACAAATTAGAAATAAAAGAGTCCATGGAAAAAGATTGGTTCTGGAAGGCTCGGAAGAACTCTTAGAGAATCTGCTAAATAATATTTTTGTCTGCTGTTTGTAAATGTGACTCGCTTTGAAACCATCTGTCATGCAGTCCTTTGGAGAGAGCTGAGAAGTATTTAAATCTGTGAAAATGAGTATATTTTTGTATCCACCAAAGCAATGTTTTAATGGGTCCCTGCTGCATGTTGTCCAGTGCATTCTTTGAAATGTGATTTTATCCAATTGTCTAGTAAGATTTAAAACGGAATTCAAAGAGGGGACATGGCGGAGCACGGAGAGGCTGCAGCGCAGTTTGTAGAGCAGTGTGTCTTCTCAGCTTAAACAGAGGGGCTGCAAGGCAGGTGGCAGAGCAGTGTTTCTTCAGGGGTGTGGGGTGGGGTCGGAGCTTTTGCTGCTGCTCCTTCAGTTTAGGGAAGCAGCCATTCTCCAGGTGGAAGGAGGACCTAGGCCAGCTGCTCCTTATTTCCTATCAAAGAGCTAGCTTTGTGCAGCTAGAATTTGGCATTGCTGACAGCTCAGCAGTTCACCATTTATAACATTTCTGTTTTCACTGCTGCCCTCCATCCCTATGGGTAATATCACCGACTTAGCAGTGCTCAAGACGTCTAAATTACTGGGAGCAGCAGCATCTGTTACAGTAAGAAATTTGAAAATCATCGTAAAGGCTTCCTCATGTTGCGTGGAGAAGGTAGACTCAAAGAATAACTCTTTTCTCCAAACACCGGTAAGACTAATTACTGGTGTTGCACACATGCTGTTATGAATCATCAGGTGTCTCTTGTGGGATGTGTATTGTCTGTCCAGTAAAATTGTAAGTCTTTTGTGGGCCAGGATCACATCCAGTGCAATAATCAAGTGTCAGAGCTAGAAGGAGCTCCAGAACTGAAATACCAGAGATGAGAAAATTGGGGACAAGAAAGTGGTAAGTGGCAGAGTTAGGGCTCAGTCAGAAGCCTCTGGACTCATAGCCCAGTGACTTTTTACCACACCATTCTCCAAAGTCTGCCACTGACAGGCCACCCAACTGCTGCCCTACAGAAGGAAACAGGGTAGAATCTTTGCTTTGCTCATAATACCTAGACACAATCCATGATAAAGTATGTCAATATCCAAAAGAATTGAAAATTGGTACTCAAACAAATACACGTGCACACATGTTCACAGCAGCATTATTTTACAACAACCAAAAGATGGAAATAGCCCAAATGTCCATCAATGGATAACTAGATAAACAAAGTGTGGTATATCCATACAATGGAATAGTATTTAGCCATAAAAAATAATGAAGTATTGATACATCCTACAACATGGGTGAACTCCCAAAACATTATGTGAAATGAAAGAAGCCAGACACAAAAATTCACATATTTATGGTACCATGTATACGGAATGTCCAGAGTAGGTAAATTGATAGAGACAGGAAGTAGATTAGAAGTTACCAAGTCCTGGTAGGAAGGGGAAATGGGGAGTTATTGCTTAATGAGTACAAAGCTTTTGTGTGGGGTGATGAGAAAGTTTTGGAACTAATTAGAGGTAGTAATTGCACAAGATTGTAAATGCACTAAATGTCCCTCAACAGTTCACTTTAAAATGGTTGATTTTATATTAATTTCACCTTAAAAAAGAAAGAAAGCATTTTGCCACCTTAGCTCATGGGTCTAGGCCGTGATTGACTGCTGGTTGCCCCAAGACCAAACAGGGACTTACTGGGCTGCAAACAGTGTTGTATAGCAAGCATGGTGGGCAGAGCACAGGTTTTAATTTCAGAACTAGGCACAACTGTCAGCTCTGACACTGACCATCTGGGTGCCCTTGGGCAAGTCACTTAGTCTCCCTCATCCTCAGTTTCCTCATCTGTGAAACTGAGCTGACTTTCAAACCTACTCATGGGGTTGCCACAAAGATTAAATAACACATAGCAAGTGCTTAAAAGGTGATACAAAATATTTTTAGGGAGATGCATAGATGACTAGAGCTTGATAAAGTATAGGGTCTGGTAGCAACTTCTTACACCAGCCTGAAAGAAACAACAAAGGATTCGAGCCAGTATTGGGCCTTAAAAATGCTAACAGTATTCACCTTAGAGTAGAGGACTATCTCAACCAGTTACCTTTAAGCAGTCTGACAGCCAGGCACCCAGTTCCTCCTGACTAGTAAAGATGGGCCATGCCCCCAACAGAATCTGTAGCTGTTACCCCTGACTTTCCTCACTGGTTCTTAACAAAGTTTTATACATATCTTATTTCTACCTGGTTCTACACTCTGGCTCAGTAGCTGGGAACACTGTATACAGTCATTCTCATTCTTGATCCTCAGCTCTCCCTCCAGGACTGGACTGCATTCACTCTGACAGCTCTTTTAGCATCTGTACATCCTGCTCAGGCCTTGATAAGTCAACACCGAGTTCTAATCACTACACATACTCATGCCCCCCTGTGGGCCCCAAGATGATGGATTTGGTGAGTAGCTGCTTGGGAAATGTTTGAGAATGATGCAAGAAGAAGGAAGACTTTTGTTCAAGTGAGTTGAGATATGATATAAGTAGAAGACAGGGAACAATAGGCAGGTAAGAAAAAAGCAAGTAAGAAAAGTGAGAAAGTGAGAGCTTCTCTTCACCAGGACAGTGATATTCATTAATGAAAAAGGAAATATACATAGCCTTAGATGGTAAAAGCCACATATATTTACTGTAAAATACAGAAAAGTCCCCCAATAATATAAATAATAAATTATATTATTAATAAATCATATAATTATATTTGTATGTGTATATACCACCCCTAACCCTTCCATTCAAAAAAAAATCATAGTTGTGGTTTATTGTACCTCCCATGATTCATACTAAGGTATAACATGCATACAATAACATGCATAAATCTGAAGTGATGAATTTTTACATATGTATACACCCATGTAACCACCACCTGAATCAAGATACAGAACATTTCTAGTACCCCAGAAGGTTTTCTCACATTCCTTTTTTCAAAGTAACTAAAATATTGACTAAAACCAGCAAATTTTAAAAATCCTATCATTTGTACACATTTATTAAAGGCAGGCAGACTCAAATGAACTCATACTTTAAAAGAAATAAAGTTAGGACTCATAGAAATTAGAATAGATTGTTTCAAATTGGACATTTGACTTAGGAAAACAAATTTTTCTTGACACATTCTGTAGCCACCCCTTTTCCTTGACCCTGGGAAGTCGAGAGGAAAAAAGCCGGGTTCTTTTGGAGGTGGTAGAATTGGAGGAGCAGGGAAGAGCCCCTTCTTCATTCTTGCCAATTCTTGTACATCTTCCTCCCTTCCCCCCAAGCCTCATGCATGCTGGAATAAGGCACCACAGACTCTGAGAATTATTAAGAAAATGCCGGTTAGAATTAGCATCCAAAGTCAGTGTGAGTGAGGGAAGCTTGCATATGTTAGCAGAGAAGGACATGGGAAAAGCCAACCCCCCGTGCTGTGTGTGCAGCCTGGATTCAGCTACACGCTCGGAATGTCTGTCCAGGTTTCATAGTTTCCTTGCTCATTTGAATGCGTTATTGTTATAGCAGCAGTAACAGCAGCAGTTCCGCAGACACTGCCCATCAGTGGTTAGAAAATGACAAATGTCAAACTATGCCTGACCCTCTCTGCAACTCTTTTTATCTGTGGTATCTCTTTGGAATAAAAATGCCTGCTCCCTGCTGGGTCTTCTTAAAAATGCATATTGTCTCTTCACATAAAGGCAGGGATGATGGTGCTATGGAAAAATAAGAAGAAACAGAAGAAGAGGAGGATAAGAAAAAAGAAGAAAAGGAATGTCATTCCAATCTCTCAGGTTTGAAGTGCAAGTCCAAAAACCTGTTGGCCTAAATTAGTGCTTCATTAAGAACTTTTTTGTATCCATTTAAAACATTCTGTTGTTTTCTAACTGGGCCTTGTTTTTGTAGCTCTGCTTTCCTGATCCTCACTGAAGAGGAACAGGTTTCATAAAGTTCAGGGCCAGAGTTGGGGGAGGGTGTCCTTCAGCTCCTTGGAGCCCTGGGAGAGGGAAGCTCACACCAGACAGCTTGTCTGTTTTTCCAAAGGAGGTAGAGAATGAATATAAAATACAATGTGCAGTACCACATGTTCCCAGGCATCCTTTGCAATCTTGAGCCACAATGTGCCTGATACCTAGAAGCTCTTATTCTCAGATGCAATCCCACATAGAAGAAGCAAGGTCGGAAAACACTGTTACTATTGCAGCTGCTCTAGTCATATCCTGTGCTTTGCCTCTGAGAGGTTTTCACAGGCTTGAAATTTCGAACAAAAAAATAAAAGGTCAAGTTTGAGGTGGATTGACTAGATGAATGCCAAGGTCCCTTCCAGATCTCATATTCCCATAGCTTCTCTTCGAACAATGCCTCTGCCCAGTTGCTTTTTGCCTGTGTGATTTTCTCATCAGCCGGGTGAGATGTAGAAGAGTAATATAAACATGTTTGAAAAATGAATGTTCCAGAAGTGCCTTCATAATCTAAATGCCAACTCAAAGCATAAGTGTTTTTATTTAATTGAAAGGATATGAAGAAATTATTTTCTTTCTATGAATGAACCATTTATGTCCGGTGGGCAAATTAGAGAAGGAATTCTCTCCCAATTACATTGAAATGTACATTTTACATCTAAAGCTCTAGATCAAATCATGTGCAACAAGCTAGAGTAATGAATATCTATGGCAACCGTTTTGCAATCACGTGGAAGTGTACTCACTGAAAAGTGGGCTCTTTTTTTTCAGTAATTAGAAATACTCTTTATAAATTAGACTATAAATAAAAGCTTAGGTGCAGTTAACACTAACCAGTTTTCTTCCTCTAGTGTCTGTGGTCTTTGTTCTCCTATGAGCATGGGGCATGAGATGTACTTTTTACAAAAGCTACAAACTTTGTGCAACCTTTGCCCCACTAGTACTTATGAGAAAATATCAATACCAGTAGATATATGGCTATTGCATAAGAATGGCCATGTTACTCTTTTGGGCCTCAGTTGTCCCATCAGGAAAACGAGTAAAATAAGAAACACCTTCCCTGGAGTGAGAGGGCCATATTGCATGAGAGTCATTCAGATCCCTTGCTGTTCTACAACTCCATAATTCAATGCTAATTATGGGCCAATACAGATGTAACTCATGTACCCTGATAGAAGATTATTAGACTAATATGCTATCATACTAAATAGCATTTCAGTGCTGGCAGGGCTGGGTGTGAGCAAACTGTGGGGCAGGTGGAATTTATAACAAGCATAATCCTTAATAACAATAACGGTAGCTGCTATTTATTGAGCCCCTACTTTTAGGCCCCATGAGAGAAGAGATTTTATTTTATTCATAACTATATCTCCAAAGCCTAAAAGAGTGCTGATCCTCAACAAATACTTGTTGAATGAAGGAATGAGTAATGGGTAAATAAATGAATGCTTTGTACCTGGCAGTGTGCTAACTGCTTTCCAGTTACTTTAAGGCATATGTATTTCCTACTCCATGCCGTGTGCAGGGGGCACAAAAATGAATTATACATGGTCTGGGGATGCTTTTCACTTATTTCCTTTTTTTTTCTTTTTTTTTTTTTTTTTTGAGACAGAGTCTCACTCTGTTGCCCATGCTAGAGTGAGTGCCGTGGCATCAGCCTAGCTCACAGCAACCTCAAACTCCTGGGCTCAAGCAATCCTTCTGCCTCAGCCTCCCAAATGGCTGGGACTACAGGCATGTGCCACCATGCCCGGCTAATTTTTTTTTCTATCTATTTTTAGTTGGCCAATTAATTTCTTTCTGTTTTTAGTAGAGATGGGGTTTCGCTCTTGCTCAGGCTGGTTTCGAACTCCTGACCTTGAGCGATCCATCCGCCTTGGCCTCCCAGAGTGCTAGGATTACAGGCATGAGCCACCTCGCCCAGCCTCCTTTTTTAATCCTCACAGTGTAGGTGTGACACATGAGAAAAGTGAGGCTCAGAGAGGGTAAGTTACTAATCTAAGGACACACAGACAGTAAATGGCAGAACCAGGATTCAATTCTCAGTCTGCCTGGCCCCACAGCCTCTTTCACTGGGTAACACCACCTTTCTTTCTTCTTTTATTTACTTATTTTTTGCTCTTCACACCACATTCCTGGATGAAGAAATGTTGGGCCTTCATCACTTTGTCAAGCAGACTGCAATGGCCTTGCTTGCCTCCTTTCAGTCTATCCTATGCCTCCCCATTTCCACAGATCATTTTTTCCAATGTACTACTTTTATCTTCTCCCTCTCTGCTTATAAACCTTCAGGGTTGATAGGATCAAGATGGCACTATGACCTCAGGTTAATGTGCCCCCATTATCTGGCACCTTATTTCATGATAGTCTCCTGGACTGAACCTGTACTCAGTCAAGATGTCTCCATTGGCCTCCACATCCTCACCCTGTCTCTATGCCTAGGTGACTCCTCCCCCATCCTGCACAGCCTAAAGGAGGTCCCACCTTCTCCACTCCTTTACTCCCCAGCTTTGGGCTGTATCTGAAGATTTCCTGGGCAAGTTTTGGGCTTAGGATATAATGAAAAGTGGCTATGTCACTGAACTGGGACTCAGAGCACCTCAATTTAAATTTCTGAGTGAGTTTCCTCATCCATAAATTAAGGAAAATCATACATACTTCACAGATGAAACATGCAAAGGCAATTCCTAAATTCTACAGAACTAAACAAATATCAGTTATTATTGTGATATTGTCTTCCTATGGAAGACCTTTTAACCAAGGAATGTGATGCTTGCAAATAATGCTATAGGAAGACTGATTTGGGGACCATCCCTGGGTGGATGGGTGGAGAGCAGGGCTTGGAAGCCAGAAGACCTGTTTAAAGGTTGGCTCTACAGTACAGACAAGAGGTAATGGAACCCGGATAGGGGTTGATGGCTGTGGAATGGAAATAAGGATGCAATAGATCCAAGAGATCAGTGAAGAGAGACAGTGAGGTAACTATGGTACCGAGAGAACAGCGGCCAACACTGGCACAGACAGGAAAGTAGGATGCTGAAGACCTGGAGCTGGTGGGTAAATCTGTAAACACAGATGAGCTCTCTGAGGGAGGAAAGATAAGGCAGATTTCAGGCAGTAAAGAACGAAAACTGAAGGGAGATATCGAATTGGAAGACAGGAACAGACTGCACACATCATTTCCTTCGAGGTGGCTGATCCTTTAATTGCTGGTACTTCTGTAACAATTCTGAGAGGGACCAAGAGGAGACCAGCTACCATGAAACAAAGAATAAGTTGGGATAACTGTCCTGGGAGGCATGCATCGCCTTGTATCATCTTTGCCAGCATCTTTCTCCCTGTAGACATGGGTCCTACCCCTCCATGCAGGGTATCAGATCCTCAAAAGGCCTTTGGTCTTTCAAGTTTCTGGAGCCTTCAAAGAATCAAACTTTGTACAGAGCCAAAAGTCAGAAGATACTGCTTGCTTGAAAAGGAGAGGCATGGGGTGAGGGAGTAAAGCTACAGGGTGAAATATGGATTGAAGACAGGCTGAGTTTGTCCAACAAACTTTTAAGAGTTTTGAAGTAATTGCTAACATTTAAAAATCAGGAGATTTCAAATACAAATATATAGGTCTTTTATTCCCCTGGGAAACTGCCCATCTGGTAAACCTGTATTCTTGCAGGCAATAGGCACGCAAATAAAAATAAATCCTAGAAGAGCTCTTGGAGGCTGGGAGTGGAGGAACTCTCAAAGAAAGTAGGGCCTCTGCTAAGGAGCAAGTGTGGTAGTCATCTTGTAGAGACAGTGCTCCAGAGGCTAGAAGCAGGAGCCACCAGCTGTGCTTGGAGGAACCCAGGAAGGCTTTCCAGAAAAGGTGACATTCCAGCTGAATCTTGAAGGATGAGTATGGAAGAATTGTTCAAGAAACGGAGGGGAATGAAAGGGTATTCCTAGAAGGTGCAGGGTAAGGGTACAGGAATCTGTGGCATGATAGAGAAGGATGACATGTTGTTGTTGGGCCAGAGTACAGGATACAGGGTAAGGAAGGGCCAGTAAGAAAGCTGGTAAAGTAGTCTACAGCCCTATAGCAAAGATTCAGATCTACTGAATAGCTTGGGAATTGATCTGGAAAGCAATGGGGTGCCATAGGGGAGGGTGGCAGTGTTAAGCAGGGAAAGAACACTGTCTAGATGTTGTCAAAGGCTCACTCTGGTGGCTACGTGTAGGATGGGCTGTGTGCAGGATGGGCTGAGTAGGGGGAGAGACTGGGGGGCTACAAGCCAACAGCTTATCCTAAGGGAGGAAGCCACTTTCTACTCCCCATCCTTGCATTTGGCAATACAGGGGTAGCTCCCCAGCAGGCTAGGGGAAGTGCCCCCAAAGCTGAGAGAGTGGACCTGACTCCACCAGTTCTCTTGGCTTGGAGGATAGCAACGTACAAGTACATTTTTGTTGTCTCTGCTTACCAGCAAATGCACCTTCCCCACCAGGGCCACCTCAGGAGAAACCCCTCACCTGGGGTTGCACATTCACTGCAGACCCTAAAACAGACCCAGAGCACTGTGTTTTTCTGGCAAAAAAAAAAAAATAGCAAGGAATTTAGTCAAAGGCCTTAGATTTCAGCCTTGGTTCAGCCACTCAGCAGCTCTGTGGCTGTGGATAAACCACATAAGCTTGTTGAGATTTAGTTTGCTTATCAATTAAAAAAAAATACCAACATTTTCTAAAGTACGAGGGTGTACCTGGAAGCACTTCACTAGCTGTAAAGTACTATATGATCAAAATCTGGTATATTTGTACAATGGATTATTATTCAGCCATAAAAAGGAATGAAGTATGAATATATGCTACCATATGGATGGACCTTGAAAACATGATTCTAAGTGAAAGAAGCCAGACACAAGGGCCCCATATTGTATGATTTCATTGATATGAAATGTCCAGAATAGGCAAATCTATAGCAACAGAAAGCAGATTAGTAGTTTCTAGGGACTGAAGGGAGAAAGGAATGGACTTTATGTGCTTAATGGGTACGTGGTTTCGTTTTGGGGTGATGAAAATGTTCTGGAACTAATAGTGGTGATGGTTATACATTATGATTGTGCTAAATGTCACTGAATTGTACATTTTTAAATGGTTAAAATGGTAAATCTTATGTGTGTGCATTGTATCATAATTTTTAAAATGCCAAAAAAAGTTACATGAGGGTTAATCAATTAGCCTGAAAAGTCATTGATCCTTACATTCTATTATACGTGTAGAGTCCAATCCATTTTTTGGCATTCAGAGAACTTATAAGGAGTTGGTGCATCTCCAGGAAGAAGCCTGTTTCTAAGCGAACTAGGATGGGGATGGGGGGAGGGAAGAAGGAGCTTTGGCCCATGTGAAAAGCTTCCCTTCTGGATGGTATTTGTTTCGTGGATTGCCAGTTGTTCACTCTGTTTGTATTTAAATGAAAGGAGGCTTTGAAGTGGGAGCCGCCTCTGAACAGGGCTTGGGGTTCCTGCCTCCCATGGTAAAGTTCAGACTTGTCCAGATCCGTTTGTAGCCAGAGGTTACTGTTTCTGGTGGAAAAGGCTCAAGTTTTGGTTAATAATACATTAAGGGGAAGAGCAGGAGTAAACTGGGAGGCAAGGAACGAGTTCCTCCTGGACTTGGTGTGAGAAGCAGCTTTCTGATTTGGCCTTCAGAGTTTAGGAGTCTCATTTTCTCTCTATGGTTACTACATTTCATTTTATTATTAATGTTGGTTGCATCTCATATCATATGCTTTTTGGTGAAGAACATCTTTAAGTAAATGCATTGATCAATGAAAGTTTAAAGTTTAAATGAAAGTTTAAAACCCTAGCAATGCCTTGAGGACCTGATGGTTATCAGTTTAAGGAAAACCTGGACTATTTGAAAGTCCCTTGAAAATGGCAGGAAATTCAATTGTAGCTGAGTTTGCATATTTAGAAAAACTGCTCTCCTAGTTTCAGAGTTAAATGTTCTGCCAGCCCACAGAAATTGCAAGTCCCAGTTATAGACAGGTCACAATCTGTCAGTTTATGCTGATGGTCTCCAAGAGAGTTAATAAAATGTAGAAGAGTCTGCAGTGGGCATAAAAACAACAGCTCCTCATAAGCAACCATGTCAACGTGGTTTATAAACAACAGTGGAGAAAGTCTCAACAAACTCTGAGGGTGATAATTGTAATGATGGTTCATATCTTCGCCCTATGTAATTTTATGGGAATTGAGAGTCTGGCCAAATAATAAGTTCCAGCCCTTTTTATCTGCCCAGTTCCCAGCACACTCCTGAGGTGAGGTGTCTGAGGCACTTCTCACCCTAACCTCTTAAAGCAGATTGTAACAATAACAACGGTAAGGACAAGTTCTCAATCTGCACAGTTCCCTTCATTAAAGGAGCACTGAGAGCTTCAAAAAACACTCATTAATGGAATCTGACAAAGCTTAGAAAGTGGGAAGACTCGCCCATTCCCAGTTCTCTGGTGGCTAAGTGGAGACTGATTCCTAGAGGGGTGTCAGTCTCTCTCAAGAGGCTTGAGGGGGCGTGGGGGGTCTACAATTATTCCACTTGACTCGGGAGTCCACAGTCCCGGGTTCTGCCCCCACCCCCTGCGTTCTATTAGACAGTTGCTTCCCTTGTCTGGTCCTCAGTTTCCCTACCTGCAGAAGGAGGCGTTGGGCCAGAAGATCTCCAAGATCTCCACAGTCAACCCACACTTTGCCCCATTGTCTCACAGTTGGGGAGGTGGAGGGTTCTCTCACTTCAGGGTTCCATAGGACTAGTTGTAGAACGAGGGTGGGGTGGCGGTGGGGATTAGAGTGTTGCGGTGGCGGGAAGAGAATATCTGCCAGGGTCCTGGATAAGTTGGTGCTTCAGGAGCACCGTTTCATGGGGAGCAGGTCTGGGGAGGCCAGGTGAGGTTCTAGGGCGAGCTCTGAGCCCCACGTCCGCCTAGAGCATGCAGGGAAACAATGCCACGAACGTGGGGGCCTTCCCGCTGAGCAGTTAGGGGCATCCCTGGGTGCTGGAAGGCTGAGGGGAGGCGGGTATCACGGCGGGAGGGCTCCGCGCGCCTTTGGCCCCTGGGCAGCAGGTCAGGTGGCCGCGTGCAGAAGGCCTATGGCTCAGACGTGGGCTTTGGGACAAGTCCCGGGCCGCCCGGTTCCCGGGGACTTGGCCCCTTCAGCCGGTAGTAGCTGGCCTTTCCTCTATAGGTGGGGGGCGGCGGGCAGGCTCCCCGCCTCCGAGGAGGAGGGGAGGAAGGAGGAGCCCGGCGGGGCGTGTCTCGCGAGGGAGCGCAGCGCGCCTGGCGCTGCCCCCTAGGAAGTGGATTTGGCCACTCCGGATCCAACCCTGCTTCCAGGTTTTCTCCCGGCCCGGCCCAGCGTGCTCCCGCCCGTCTCCCGCCCCCCGCCGCCCGCCCCCTTCCCCCTAGTGCCGCCCGCTTGGCCAAGTTTGCTGAGCGTCGCCGCGCACGCCGGCCAGTCAATCAGCGGCAGAGCTGAGAAGGGCACAGCCGCGCGGCCGAGGGCAGAGTGAGCAGAGCCGAGTCAAGCCAGGCGAGCGGACCAGCGCCGGGCAGCCCGAGCAGCGCGCCGCGAGCGCCCGCCGCCCACACCCTCCGCGGTCCCTGCGGCGCCTGCCACCCCTCTCCTTCCTCGCGCCCCTGCTTCGCCGGCCGCCCGGCCAGCTTGCGCGTTCGCTGCCCTGCGGTACCCCGAGGTCACCGGCCCGCGCCTCTGCTCCGCTGGGCCGCGCGCCGCCTCCACGCCCTCCTCCTCCTTCTCCCCCAGCCAGGCGCCTGGCACCGGGGACCGTTGCCTGACGCGAGGCCCAGCTCCAGTTTTCGCCCCGGGTTTCCTCCTCCTGCTCTCCTCCTCCACCAACTCCAGCTCCTTCGCCCTCTAGCTCCACTTGCGAGCCCAGACTCCGCGCCCCTCGGCCCGCTCCCGCAGCGCAGCTTCGTGTCCCATCCCGTCCCGTCCCAAAGGTGGAAGCGCGTCCGTCCCGGCCCGCACCATGGCACGGTTCAGCTTGCCCGCGCTTCTCTGCACTCTGGCAGTGCTCAGCGCCGCACTACTGGCTGCTGAGCTCAAGTCGAAAAGTTGCTCGGAAGTGCGACGTCTCTACGTGTCCAAAGGCTTCAACAAGAACGATGCCCCGCTCCAGGAGATCAACGGTAGGGGGGAACCCCCGGCGGCGGGTGTAGAGACAAGCACCCCTGGAAAGGGGCCACGGACCCCTCCCCCGTCCCGCCACCTCCTGCGCCTGACGCAGGTAGCCCAGAGGGAGCAATGGGCAGTGGAGAGAGCGAGCAGAGCAAGGCAGTTCCAGCGCAGAGCATTCCCCGCGGGCGCGCCCGGGGCGGCCTCCCAAGCCCCCCGGCACTGCGAGTGGAGGGGCGCCACAGAGTTGCCCAGTGCCACTCTAGAGCTCTGCTTCCATCCCTCCATCCTCCTGCCCCTTGCAGTCTTCGAGGTCCCAGGAAGCCCCTGAGGACTCTGGCCCTCAGAAGTGCGTGTCACCGGTTCCCTAGCTTTTTCCGGGTTGAACTCCTTACTGCGCTCCCCGCTTTGTTGTGTGGGTTACGAGAGGCTGGGTGGGGGTGAGGGGAAGCCTCCTAGAGCTTGCTAGATTCCGGGGGTCTCCAAACGTGGAACTTGAATCGATGTTTCATTGATGTTTTTTTAACACCCCCCTTCTACTGCTGACATGGATTAGGAGTTTTAGTAGCTGCAAAGGCTTTAGAAGTCGCCTTTAAAAAGCAAACGACTCCCCCACTCTCCACCCCTCCAAATCCTGACTTTTGGAAACTCTCCTGCTTTCCGGAAGGTATTGGACTAGAAGGGTATTTTTCCCCCTTTCTTTTTTCTCGCCTCATTTTAATGGTTAATTGCACATTCAATTACAGACCTTTGAAAGGACTGATTACAGGAAACCTGAATCTCAGTTTGGAGATGGTTATGCAAATGCAGACGGCTTAGCCAGTGAAAAAAGTTCACTGGATTTCGGCGCTGGGGGGTGCGTGGAGTATTTGTGAAAACCCTTCTGGGAGCGCTGGGGATGCAGCGTCCCAGGGGGCGCCCTCTGTCCCTCCTCGCGAGGCCTGTGGCGGTGCCCGGGCGGGTCCTCTGCGAGTCGCACTCGCTAATTCACAGCGGGCAAACTGTTGCGCTCAGCCCCGCGGTCCGCGCTGGGGCTGTCGACTGCACAGGTAGCCCTCTCCCCGGGGATTCAGAAAGAGCCACGAATCTGGTTGGTTGGTGGCCAGCTTAACCTAAAGGAGGAGTAAGAGATTTCTGAGCCCCTGGGGGCTGAGGCTCTATTCCGAACCTTTCATGGAAGTGAGCAGAGCGCCTTTGCCTCGTGGTGCTGGTCGCCGGGTGGGGCGGACAGGGGGCTGATAGCCAGCAAAGGAAATACTGTAATTTCAACTAGGCGCTTCCAACGGCTTAGGAAGACTTGGGGGGTCATTTTTGGGAAGGGCTATTAATAACTTTGGAGATTAAGTGCAGTTATCAATTACATGTAAATTACTAAGGTAATTGAGGGAGCTTGTTGGGCACTTTTGGAGTGTAACTGGCGTCTGTCTAGAAATAAAATCGAAGAAATTGCTGGAGCAGTACAGGCGCCCACTGCACCTTGGTAGTTATCAAATAACTTGCACACTACTGATTAGAGACTGTTTGCCCTTCAGCTGTCTGTCTTTTTGGGAACTCAAGTATGTCTTCACAGTGGCACGATTTTATTGGTTGTAGAGTCCTGAAAAGCCCTCTTTCTTCCCCCTCTTCCTCCCGCCCCACCAGAAAAAGTGAAGTGAACGAGCAGCCGCTGAAGCTTGGGGGCTCCACAGGTCAGACCTCTTGTCTTTGTGCCCTGCACAGTTTGGGCCTGGGCACAGCGGAGATGATTGGCGTGAAGGTTACAGTTGTCATTCCCACATTTTGAAGGGCTAGATGCAGCTATGCACTTAATGGGAATGTGACAAGGTTTCATCTTCTGCTCATGCAAACAATATGTGCCTTTGAGATGGACTGGAGGCATTCAGGGAGTGGGTTGTGAAATTTCCCTCCCCACTTTCTCCAACTTAGCTGTGTAGTCTCACAGTGGCAGGGCACCTTCCCCAGCCAGCATCTCAGGGAAACGGAAGCTTGAAGGGTGCTCAGGGACTCAGTGCCAGGTGTTTCTTTTGATTGTCATCATTCCCAGAAAACACCTGAGGTATATTTTTGCATAAATGTCTATATGGACATTTCACCCCTGGAAAGATGGGAGAGTTATTAGTGACCAGCAGCAGGAAATGGAAGCTAATGTGCTCACACCCAAGACATTTTATTCTTTTTGTCTTGTCCTTCATCTCCCTCCCAGGGCTGCTGCTTTTATTTCCCCTTTTGAATGACCTACTGGACTGCATTCTCCTGAGGAACAAAGGAAGTGCCTTTTTAGCTGGAATCCTTGGAAGACCACCAAGGACTTTAGCTCATGCAGTGCAATTTCGCACCACTTTCAACAATAACAAAAATGCATGACTGAATGGCTCAAAAATGTGGAGTGTTAGAGGCATTCATTTGAGTCTAGGACACTGTCACAACACAGACAGACCCAAGTAAATACCTTTAGACGGCCAGTATAGAAACAGGCGTAATCTTTACCATCACCCTGGCCTCTCCAGATGCATACATTAGTCTTGTCTTCTCTGGGTTACACTCAGATGATTTTTGGTCGTTATAGGGGAGATAGTCAATATAGTGACTTGTATTCAGCCTAGGTCTGAATGAATTAATTGCCAGGCACTTTCTCTTGGGGGGAGGGTATATTTTTTTCGGTGCAAAACATCCGGGATTGTTTTCCAGGCAAAGGGTTGCAAATTCTGGGTACCTAGTCCATTGGCTTAGCCCAAGTTTACGGTTTTATTCTCAGTAGCCTTGCACTTGCCTTCCAGAGGTTTGAACAGGCTTTAAGAACACTCCATGTTCTGAAAGAGTCTCAGTCTTTATAGATCATAATTAAGATGATCTGATATGCTCTCAAGGGTGTCAGGCAGTAAGTATGTCATGATGCCAGGGCTTCCCACTGAGGTCCTGCATTGCCTATCTATTTGCTTGACCCCTGTACTTTTCAAATAATGGGGAGCCCAGATGCCATGATAAAAAAAATCTTTAATACAAAGGGTATGTTTTTGTTCGGCTTTCAATGGCCATATATTTTTGAGCCCCTACTACGTGCAGTGTCCTGTGCTTGGCAACATGGAGGCAGCAAGAAGGGCAGGAGGGGACTCTGCCACCAGGACCTTTCCTGGTAGTAGGGAGATAAGCCAGGCACACACATAATTGGACTACAACACAGTGTGTGATGAGTACCATAAGAGTGACACAGATGAAAAGAAGGGAGTGCCCAGGCAGTTGCAAGTGAGCAGGGATTTAGGACTCTAATATTATAGAGTATTAACTAGGTAATGCTAGTTCACTAGTAAAAGCAAAAACATTAACGATAAGCTTAAAAATCTTATTTTCATTGTACCTGTCTTTATGGAGGATAAAAGCATATGCAACAAATGGCATTTTATTACTAATCTGATCTCTGCTGAAATTGTTTTTATGAGTGTGGCAGTTGATGAGAAAAGTTCTTGAATTTGTCCGTTTCACAGTGATATTGACCAATATCCAGGAGAACTTTGCTTGACCCCTGTACTTTTCAAATAATGGAGAGTTGTGGTTTTGGAGTTTTTGTTCCTTGTTCTTATGTTCATGAACAAAGCACCTGTGAGCTTGCACCCACACCCACAAATGCACATGCACAGAGGATTCTGGGAATCACATAAATTATGTTAGGATTACATGGAAAAACGTGTGTGTGTGTGTGTGTGTGTGTGTGTGTGTGTGTTGGAGAGGTAGCAGTATTTTCCTTTCTAATACTGAGCTGATTATGTATAAGACACACAGCATGTGTCTTCAAGATTTGTATTCCCCCTTCTCCACCTTAAGTAAATGGGTTGGATTTTGCAATGAAACTTTTCTCTGTTCTGTTGGAATCATCAGTTTAGCTATGTGTTTCACTTGAGGAGAGGGTCTGATTAAGCCACAGGGCCTGTCACTGTAGAAATTGTCCCAAGTAGTTACAGGAACTATCCCTTGGACATGTTCCAAAAAGAGTTTAGTAAAAGTTCTGGATTATGTGGCTCAATCTCTAGTTAGAACATACAGATATAAAATGTTTGATTCAGCATAACTACTGTTTTCTTTTTTGTTTGGCTCACATTGAGTTGCGTGCAATTTCAGGATTAACTGGAGACTAGACTGAGGAATGAGAAAGGAAGTTTTTTGTTATCTGTGCAAGGGACACAACATTGGTATTAATCTGAGTCAGTTGGAAGTTAGTCTTTCAGGCTCCCCAATAACATTAACTGTTTCAGCACTGAGGTTTGTTCCCATTTAGATTACAATATGCATTTTGGTCTCATGATCAGAGCTAGTAGCTACTGAGTATTTTGCCTGGGCCTGGCCCTATGCTAAGGACTTCACATGATTGTCTCATTTAAAGCCCACAACAACCATATGATATCAGAATTATCATCATCATCTCCATTTTACAGACAAGGAAACTAAGATTCAAAGGGATTAAGAAATACAGTCACAGTTTTACAGTTGTGGCAAGAGGTGGGATTTGAACCTAGGGGTTTTTCTTTACTCATCATTATGTTTAATCACATGGCTAAACACAGCTCCATTTCTTTTTTTTTTTTTTTTTTTTGAGATAGAGTCTCACTGTGTTGCCCGGGCTAGAGTGCCGTGGCATCAACCTAGCTCACAGCAACCTCAAACTCCCGGGCTCAAGCAATCCTTCTGCCTCAGCCTCCCGAGTAGCTGGGACTACAGGCTTGTGCCACCATGCCCGACTAATTTTTTCTATATATTTTTAGTTGGCCAATTAATTTCATTCTATTTTTAGTAGAGACGGGGTCTCACTCTTGCTCAGG
>CAUYRT010081899.1:0-24270 GCA_963574885.1 Lepilemur ruficaudatus
GGTATTAGCTGATCAACACCTAAGTGGACACACAGGAACAACATTTATCGGGTGTTGGGCAGACGGGAGTGGGGAGGAGGGGATGGCTATATACATGCATAATGAGTGTGATGTGCACCGTCAGAGGGATAGTCAGGCTTGAGGCTCTGACTGGAGGGAGTAGAGGGGCAAGGGCAATGTACATAACCTTAACATTTGTACCCGCATAATATGCTGAAATAAAAAATAAAATAAAATAAAATAAAGAAAAGTAAACAGCAAATTTAAAAAAAAAAATAGCAGCTACTTTTGCCGTCAGGTTTTTTGAGAGGTGGTAACAAGATTCCCAAGCTACATTCAGAATGGCAAAAGAAAACCCTAGCTGATCCCCAAAGCAGCTTGGAATCCCAACAGACACCTCTCCCCTGCAGTATGACAGCATAAGCAAGATCTGATTAACTTTGCCAAAGATATTTTTAATTTAAACTGAGTTCTGTTGGACAGCTCAACTTGTCAGAGGAGAAGAGTACAACTACTGCTGACCTTTTCAAACAAAGTTAATTGCTTGAGTTTTAAGGTTACAGAGATGAAATTTTGCCATATATTGATCCAGGGGTGCAAATTTCCCTCCTAATTTCTAATTTCTTCTTGAGGAGAAAGTAGGAATTTGCCTTGATACCTCCTATCTTCTCCAGGAGGTATATAAATATTCAGAAACTTTCTGTTTCCAAATCAACTTGGCCAATTATACAGTATAATTTCTCAAGGGAAGACTAGAACTAACTACTTAGTTTTTTACTTATTTAATAAACACTCATTGAGCACTTCCAGTGGGCCAGGAAATGTGCGAGGCTCAGTAGGTACAATGGTGAGCTAAATCTTCCAGTCTGGTGGGGGAGAGAGACACGAATCAAATGATTGGACAAATAAATGTAAACTTACTGCATCTATATTGGACAAGAGCCATGGCGGACCACGTGGTGCAGTGGGCGTGGTCGCCCCTCAGGTGCAGGCAGTAAGCAGGTGCTTTGTCTGCAGGAGATTTAAAATAAGTTAAGTTTGCTTTTATGGTCACCAGATGCTGCAAACTCTAAACATTATTGATAATAAAATACCTCTCCCTCGTAGGGTGGAGCATTTTCACCAACCCTCATCTTAGGTCTGCCGCAGAAGGAGAGAACTCAACAGGGAAATCAAGAAGGCAAGAGTCATCGAGTCACTCTAGCAAGGCTTCCAGGAAGGCATGCAGCTTGAGCTGGGATGCAAAGCGGAGCAGCAGTTAGTTAACCAGGCAAGGAAGAAGGCACAGCCTCCCAGAGGCAGGGCACGGCGTGAGCTTTACTCTGTGCCAGCGGAGAGCAGGGCCCAGACAGGTGACATGCATGAGGGAAGTGGGCCAGGTGGGGACTGGGGGAGCAAAAGGGCACATGTCCCACAACAAAAGGGCAAAATAGCTACTCAGCTGCAGCTGATTCACTTTCAAGAGAAGCTAGAATTTCAGATTTTTATGTAAAATATGTCCAATATTTTTAAAGTATTGACACCCAATTTAAAAGTCAGAGCATAACAAAAATCACAACAGAGCACATCTACTGGACAAACTGAGCCTATGTGACTTCTCCAGTAGAGGAAGCGAAAGGTCAGTGCTGCTGGGGAGGCGGGTACCGAGGAAGAAGGGCGAGATGGGAAGGAAGGAATCATCTCCGCAGGGAGAATCAACCAGGGGCTCCCTCCCCTGCATCCCCGGGACATGCATCCAGTCCACGTGTCAGCTTATTTTTATTGTTGGGATGTTTGTGCTAGGCTTGGCCATTTATCTCCCCCCACCAGAACTCTGAACTATTCGAGAGCTGGAACGACGTTCATCGCCTTCCCATTTGCTTTGCTGCTGGATATGGCATTGGGTACTTGTTGGGTGTCCAGTGAATATTCCTTTGCTGAATATTTACCAGCTGGGCACCCCATGCTCATTGCATATTATTTTCCAGCCAATTTAGTGCACCCATGGTTTGCTACTTACTCTGAGGGAATACCTTCCACTTCCTGAGCACCTGCCATCAGCCAGGCACCACACTGACCACCTCATGGGCATCATCTCAGTTTATCCTCCCAACCCTCTAAGAGGTCTGAACTATTCCTCTGACCATTTTACAAATGAAGAGATAAAGGCTTGGAGAGATTAACTTTCTGAAAGTCACAGAATTAGTCCGTAGCAAAGCTAGGAACTGAATCCAAGTCATGACTACACCAAAGTGCAAAATGTTAACCATAATGCTACATTAAGATACAGCCAATAGAATAACACCACAAGTTTTTTGGCATCAAAGATAACATTCCTTAAAAGATCATTAAAAGTTGTACTTAGAAATGGTTGCCATCCTTGCTTGGGACAAACTTCTTTGGGTGCAATTTGTTCCCTTCTTCCACCTTACCTTCACTGAGGCTACCAGGAGAGAAGCTTGCTTCTGTTGCCCGTCACCTCACCAATGCGTAAGACAAACAGACTAACGCACCACAAAGCTAGCAAGGAAACAGTATCCCCCAGGCCTCTCATTCTAGCTTCTTTACATGCAGAGTGTGTCCTCTATCCAAAACATGGGAAGACATCCATGACACACAGGGTTAGGTGAAGAAAGCAGGCTGTAGAAACATGTGTGACATGATCTCACTTAAGAATAATAAAAATAATAATGAATGATGTCAATTTTTCTCAAATAAATGTGTATAATTTACATGATCCTATGTGCATGAGGAGGATCTAGGGATTCATCAAACTGCCCACAATGGTGTACCCTGAGTGGCAGTCTGAGGGAATAAGAAGGGCAAGAAGGTTTGCTTTGCAGTTATACATTGTTGAACATTTTACTAAAAGCTTATGTCACTTTGCATTTAGAGAGAATAAGTGCAAACGAGAGGCCCGCCATGCCTATGGAATTTCTCCAAAGTCCATCCCCTCTGGGAGAGCACGTCTGTCCCTGGGCTGAACCCACCCCACGCGGCCAGGCAGCCCTCCCCTGCGCAGCACGGGCACAGGACCGCTTCCTCGATTGCTGGGGGCTTTGTGCTCTAACACGGACGGAACACGGGGCGGGCTCACACAGTACGTTCAGTCAGTAATAATAATAACAGCAACGTTTGCCGAAACCATTTACTGAGCACTTTCTCTGTGACAGACACTCAGCCAAGACTTCACCAAACTTCCCTTCCACAAAGGGAACTTCCGTGGTTATCCTCTTTTGTTCAGACGAGGGAACGGAGGCTCACAGAGATTAAGCAACGTGTGTTGCGTCACACTGCTAAGTATTAACAGCACGTCCAGAATTCACACCCGAGCTTATGTTAACCATCCAGCCACCAACCCTAGATAGTTAAAAGAATAAATCTGGAAGGTTGGGTGCTGCTGTGTGCATCATCATCACCATCACCCTCATCCTCACCGGGGAACACGCACTGGGTGCCAGGCAAGGCACTAAGTGCTTGACATGAGGTCAACCCCATCCCTCCATAAGAGAGGCAGCACCACCCTGTTCCTTACAAATGAAGAAACTGCAATTAAAAGAAGTCAAGTCAATGACGCAGGTAGCACATCAAAGATTGTCCACGAACTACAAAATATTAACACCACACTCAACGTACAAAGTTAGTGTTAACAGAACAAAGGTAACTTAAGTTAGTCTCAAGATTACTCCAGGGTACCTTAACAATTTACCCTTTTCTGCTCTGTAAACTGCCCTAGAGATCCAGCTCTCTCTTCTAGTATCATCATTATTATATATCAAACAAAGTCAAGAGAACACTTGGAACACTTGTACGACAGAGAAAGGTTCTTCCTGTTCACAAAGGTGAGGAAATCAATTCAAAATTTCCCTCAACATCTGCCATCCTGACTATATGAACAAAATGTCAGTGGAAACACAAATCATTATGAGACCTATAAATACAAAAGCAGGTTCTACAATAGTGTCAAATGGATCAAATACATCCTATGTCAAAATCTGAGCTGGCAGATAGAGCTAATATATTAAACTTATTTCCCCATTCTCTCAATTAATCTCAGGAAATCGTTTCTTCTGTAAATTTAAAAATTGTTATATAGAGTCATGATGTTTGTAAGTTGAAAAGGACCTGGGAGCTGGTCCAGGGACCCTTTGAACAACATCCAGCCCAGGCGCAGCATCAAATACCAGTCCATGACTGAGGGACGGAACCGAGGGGATGTCGCCAGGTTACTCTCTCTCCCTCTCACTCAGAAGACAAATGAACTGTAGGACCGGAGAGGGAAGAGCGCTGCAGGGAGGGGGGTGGAGGTGGAAGGTTTAGGTATCACCTAAGGCCACATAAGTGATGATCCTACAGAAAATTGTATCTCTAAGAATCTAAGACAGTTTATTGCTTCACACAAAAGAGACAGAAAACAGCTAAGCAAACCAAAAGGATAGATGCATGTCTGGATATAACCTGAGGCTCATGCGGTCCTGTCTGACACTCCGTGTCCCTATATATTAAAAATAATAATAATAATGGTACCACAAAACATATAACCAATAAAAATTCAAGCCTTTATCCATTTTCATGAGTCTTGGTAAAACATAGGATATTATTCACATACATCAGAACATCTATAAAAATAGTCTGTATCCGGTTCTGCCACTCGCAGTGGAAATTAGCTGTTCCCTGAACTCCCACCACTCCTGAAGTCCTTCCAGCTGGTCTGGCTCTTCTGACCTTCTCCTCCATACTCTCTGCTCTGTCTTTTGTGTGTTTATTTTTTGTTTGTTTGTTTCATTAGGCAGCTCCCTTGGGGTTCTCTGCTTCTTTCACTTTTGTTTTCCCTTACCTGTTCCTCCCATTCTGCTTAATAAAGGAAAGCTGAGGGCTGAGGCCCCATGCAAAATCCACTTCCCCTTAGAAGACAAGGGCAAGGCAAAGACTGAAAAAATTCCATATTAATCTCTCTCATCCCATTTATATGCAAAGGAACATGAGTTTTTCAGGATTTATTTCTGTATGTAGCCTGGAAAACGTTTGATCATAGCAGCTCGTGGCAAAAGCTGTCTGTTTTCTACTCAACATAACACCAAGAGCTGATACGGAAGCTCACAGCGTCCAGGAACTCTTATCTCTGAAAATTTTGAGAAGGAAGTCACTGCAATCAGGTGGGAAACCTCAGATCAGCCTCTTGGAGTCCAGGTCGGAATAAAAAAAATGTAAAGTTATGAGTAGACATTCAATAAGCCCCGGCCGAATTCAGCAGTGCTTGCTGAGGAGGAAGCAAAACTGAATTCTTCCAAGCCCCCAAGGTGCTGTTTTTGTTTTAAAAAAAAAAAAAATGATTGTTGGGTAGTTTGGTGTTTCATTTAATTAACGGCAAAAGAGTTTAATTTCATTTTTCATTATTAAAGCCAATTTTAATTCCCTTAATTGAAATGTGCATAAAATACCCCTTTCTCCGTCTCTGTTAATGAGACTAAGCAGAGACATATGGCTTCATCTGCGCACACCCAACAATCCATTCTTCTGAGCTAATTTCTACACATGAAGCTTCATGGGGATTGGATTTAATCACCTCACACTTTGGTCCTGAACATACGAGGTGGGAAGGCCTGATTGGAGGAGGTGGAGTCAAATATTAAATAGTAAAACAACGGTCACCACAACCCTCTCAAACGTACTTTCTTTTGTCAACCAGGGATCTTACCTCTGTTTCAAAATCCCAGTCCCCACAAAGCCAAACATCGCGCCGTGCCCCTTCTCACAAGATTTAACTGGAAGAAAATGCAAACTGCTTTCTGATGATCCTCCCTCCGTGTTAAAAATGGCGTGTACGTTCAAATTGATCTGTAAGAAATCATTATGAAAGCGTGTCATTGCACATTGCAAATGCCTTCCAGGACACCCTGGTGTATATCACCGTTATTAAAACAGCAATCAAAAAGTAAATAAGTAAAATAAAACAAAGAGGGAGCCCATCTGGACCCTGAGTAATGCAGTGGGCGGGACATCATATCTGCTTTGGTAGGAGATTAGAATCAAGGGATGCAACCATTCATCACCCCATAACTCTCTGAACTGATTTCAGAGATGGCC
Organism: Lepilemur ruficaudatus; assembly: GCA_963574885.1. Classification (NCBI taxonomy): domain Eukaryota; kingdom Metazoa; phylum Chordata; class Mammalia; order Primates; family Lepilemuridae; genus Lepilemur; species Lepilemur ruficaudatus. The sequence continues at coordinate 6,067 of CAUYRT010081899.1, forward strand.
CAGAATGGATGGCACCTGCTCTTTTGTTACCCACCGTTGATAAATGTGAATCAATTTTTCATTTTGAAGCATTATTTCCTTTTGCAATTTGCCAAGTGCCTTTTCATGCCCCATTTGAGGACTGTCCCATGAACAAAGCTCCTTCAGGGGAGACAAGTTAATTATCTGACTGCCACTCTGATTGTCGGCTGCTGCAAATAAAATCCTTTACCCGCCCTGGTGGTGAAGCACCAACGCCGCTGTCTGACAGTGGTGCCAGATTCCTGCAGGACCAGGTCACAGACAAGTAGGAGACCGATGGCTGAGAACCCAGACTTGGAATCGGGCAGGCATAGGTTCAGACCCTGCACTTCCTAGTGGTGTGACGTTGGGCAAGTTATCTAATCTCTATAAGCCTCACTTTCCCCGTCTATAACGTGGAGATAATATTGATTCCTAAATTCTAAGATTATCACAAAGATTAAACGGCATGATGTCTACTGAGCTCTTGGCACATAGTAAGCATTGAATAAATACCCATCACAACTGCACAATTTCCTCTACTTACCAGAAGATAGTAAGAGGATTATTTCATGATACTTCCCTGAACATTATTTCAGAAGTATTTCCACCAGACAGACTTCTTCACTCTACATATGTTTAGTGATGCCCACTAGCGACTTTAGGAAGGATATTGAGAAGTGTTTTTCCTGAGTTTGGCCCTTCCAGACCCTTGGTGTGCATGCACAGCACACTGGTGCAAGTCGGGAATACTTTCCTAGACGCAAATTAATATTTCCAAGGACTTCCTCTTTTTCCTTAAGCATACATTTGTGATTTGTTCACGTCACCACTACTTCTACGAGTATATTCTTTTTACTCGTCTAATTATTAAGGTGCCAAATTGAAGAGGCTTGGGACCATGCCACTGCCCTAGTTAGAATAATTAGTTTATTATAAGACAAAGAAAGAAGGGGGCAGAACAGTCTCTTTGGCTTAGTATTTAAATATTCAAGCTGTGGGGTACGTATTCTACTCTGAGTTTCAGAAGAGGAAAATAAACATACAAGAGCCAAATATGGATTAATTGTGGCTTATTTATTGAGTGCCACTGATGTGCATCAAGCTGTGCAAAAGGCAGATTAAAGGGGGGACTGAAGAGGGAAAACAAGGCCCCAGTTCAAGAGAGCCCACAGTCTCAGACTTGTTACCTACACACATCTGAGTGTTTCTGACAATGGTAAAAAAATGGGGTTAAATCCATAGTGGGGATGGAGTGGGAACAAGGTCGGAGGGGTAAGGGAGGGTTGAAAGAACAAACAATCTGAACACTAGGATACTGGCCATGCTAGGGCACAACGTCAAGGGAAAATTCCCACGGCCCACTCCTGGCTCCTCGGAATCCTCCACGAACCAAGCTGGACAAGACTCCAAATGAGACACAGTCGCGCAGACCTCCTCACCGCATGGCATATCTGTAATTTCTACTCGGCAGAGAGCAGGCTCAGGAGGCTTCTGGCGAGGAAATCGCCCCTTGATGAGTTGACAGAGAGAATCGCCAGTTCTGACAGCAATGTGTAACCGCGGATTCTCGCGGATGCAATTACTAAAGCCTTGCTGCTTAAGGAAGTCCGGCCGGTGAATCTAGAGTCCGGAACCTGTGGCTCGTGGGAATCGTTTTACAAGAACAGGAACCACAGAGCCTCCCTTGATTTGATTTCCCAAAAAGACATTATTTTTATCCCCTTTCCTGAGGTTTAAGTTACAAACAAATCACTCATTTAAAATGTACACTTTGATGGGTTTTGACAAATGTGTACAGTCACATAGCCACTACTAGAATCAGGACAGAAATGTTTAATCACCTCAAAAAGGTCCCTTATGCCCCTTTGCGGTCAATCTCCACCCCCGCCCCAGACCCTTGCAACCACAGATCACCGTTCCATCAATATAGTGTTACCTCTTCTAGAATTTCACCCAAATGGAACGAGGTCTCTTGCGTTTGGCTTATTTCCCCTGTAACAATGCCCTTGAAGTTCATCGATGTTTGTAGCGTGAATTCGTTGTTCAGCCCTTTTTATTGCTAATACTACTCCAGTGTAAGGATATATGATAATTTGTTTATCCATGGACTTGTGGGTTGTTTCCAGATTGATGTCTTTATGAATAAAGCTTCTATGAACCTTCAAGTACATGTTTTTGTGTGAACACATATTTTTATTCCTTCTGAGAAAGTACCTAAGAATAAGATTGCTTGGTCATATAGTGAGTTTTTTTTTTACATTTATAAGAACTGCCAAAATGTTTTCTAAAGGAGCTGTATATCGGCCAGGCGTGGTAGCTCACACCTGTAACCCTAGCTATCTGGGAGGCTGAGGCAGGAGGATCGTTTGAGCGGGAGGAGTTTGAGACCAGCCTGAGCAAGAGCAAGATCCCGTCTGTACTAAAAAAAATAGAAAGACATTAGCTGGACAACTAAAAATATATATTAAAAAATTAGCCGGGCATGGTGGCACATGCCTGTAGTCCCAGCTACTCGGGAGGCTGAGGCAGAAGGATCGCTTAAGCCAGGAGTTTGAGGTTTCTGTGAGCTAGGCTGATGCCATGGCACTCTAGCCCAGGCAACAGAGTGAGACTCTGTCTCCAAAAAAAAAAAAAAAGAAGCTGTATATCATGTTACTTTCCCATCCTTGTCAACACCTACTACTCTTGGTTTTTTTAATTTTAGCCAGTCCTAGCGGATGTGGAATGGGATCTCACTGTGGTTTTCATTCGCATTCTCTAATGACCAATAACACTAAGCAAATTTTCATGCATTTATTTATCATTCATAAATATTTCTTGGTGAAATAACTATTCAAATTTTTTGTCAATATTTTTAGTGGGTTATCATCTTCTATTGAGTTATAAGAGTTCTTTATATACTCAGAATACAAGTTCTTTATCAGATACTTGTTTTGCAAATATTTTCTCTCTGCGGCTTAACTTTCCATTTTCCAATGGCGTCTTTTGAAGAGCAAATTTTTAAATTTTGACCAAGTCCAGTTTATCAATTATTACTTTTACAGTTCATCTTTTTTGTGTGCTAACAAATCTTTGCCTAACCCAAAGTCAAACAGATTTTCTCCTATTTTTTCTAGAAGTTGTACACTGTCAGATCCTACATTTAGGTCTATGATCTATTTCACTTTACTTTTTGTGCATGAAATGGAGTGGGGATCGAGGTTCATTTTTTGCATGTGATATCCAGGTGTTCCAGCACCACCTGCTGCTATGATCGTCTGCCCACTGAATCGTCTCTGTGTAACGCTGATCAGATGTTACTGGCCATCACAGCAGTAGCCGGAGTGAGAGGTGGAGATGAGATGATTTTGAAATATTGATGGAAGTATCAATACACATGATGTGGGAATATATCCGTCATCCTCAGAAGCTTCCTCTTGCCCCTTTTTAATCCATCTGTCCCTTCTTTGCCCCCCATTTCCCAGGCAATAACTAACTCTTTCACTTACTATAGGTTGTTTTGCACTTTCTTCTGTCAGACTTCTTTCTCTCAGCATAATTATATTAAAAACTATCTATGTTGTTGCTTGTATCAGCAGATCATTCCTTTTTATTACAGTGATATTTCATCGTATGGATAGACAACAATTTGTGCATTTATTTGTTGATGGACATCTGGATGGTTTTCAGTTCTTGGCTATTACAAATAAACCTTCTATGAACATTTATGTAAAAAAGTATCGATATACATATTATGGAATATTACTCTGCAGTCATTTAAAATGATGATAAAGTTCTATATTTATTGAAGATATAAGGATTGCTAAGTGATAAATACCATATTATAAAACAGGATAGATGGGGTGATTTCATGTTTCTAAATAGAATAGGAGACAGAATTAAGATTCACAGAGATAAACAGAAAACCCAACTGAAAGATCTATCCTGAAAAGTTAATCATGATCATCTCTAGCAGGTGAATTAAAGGTGATTTTTATTTTTTGTAATTTTCTGAAGTTTTTCAATGTATGTAAGAGATATTTGCATACTTAAAAAGATATTTTTGTTTTGAAAATTGCTGTGGGTGGAAACAGAAATGAGGGAAGGCAGCGAGTTATTGTTCAAGTTTTATGGAGCTAATTCATTCCATTTACTCCTATGAAGTCTTAATAAGTCTCCATGCCATGTGAACAGCATGAAGAGAATTCCAAAATAGTTCCGAACAAGGTACACATTACCTGTAGAATACCTTCTGACATCTGCAACTCTTGTATCTAAGGATGCTGAAGTTGAATGCATGGTGATAAAGAAAGTCCTGAAAACATAAATAATGGTAGAAATTAGCAGTCAAGTTATTTCAAATTAATTTTTATTCAGATTCAGTTGTTTATGGCCATGAGGCAATACCAAACTACTTTCTAAAGAATCCTGGAGTGACTCCTAATTGCCTATAATTGGATTTTCTGCCTTGCCGATTATCTGCAGTGGCTCCAGAGTTACTGCTCCCATTCATCCAGGAGCTCTCCAGCTGAGTGGGATCATGAGGCCCAACACCTATCAAGAGCAGAACTTAAAACCTATTCAAAGAAAAGAGCAAGATAAAAGAAGTGGGGATGGATTAGCACAGAGAAGAGATGCCTAAGCGTTCTAAATTACTGTCTTCAAATTTTTGATAGTAAAGTTATTGACCAGTTGGACAAGAAACATAAGGCAGTAAATAAGCTTAAGTTAAAATAAAAAAGATTTCACTTTGGCCAAAGGATGTGTTCTCTTAGCAACATCCTTCTACTCATTCACCAACATTCATGGGGTCTCCACTATAGTTCAGCCTATGTCCAAGGTGCTGAAGTTTTTCAACGATAAATGCATTGGGGTTACATGTCAAGGTTATAAAACACAGGGAAAAGCAATTGAAACTGATTAAGGCGTCTCCTTGCAATGTTGGGCTTGATAATATCACATCTCTCTGCTTAGCACAGGCACTGAACCATGTATCCTACAGTAACGCTTGCCAGCTGCAACACCAAACCCTAAGGGAGAAGCTGACTGTCCTGTAGCTCTAGCCCTGTTCTGACTCCCAGGCTCTGAAACCAGCCCCTTGTCGTGAATGGGAGTGTTCAATAAGGATTTGAGACTCACGTGGGGAAAGCATTTAAGTAAACAATGACTAGATGCTCTCCTCCCCCGCCTTGCACCATCACTATGAATACTGTTCTCTGCTTCCCGAGGACACGGTGAGTTCTTCTGATAAACCAATTAGCTCCAAAAAGCTCTTCCTGGCTTTGGGACAGAAGAGGCAAGTCACTTCACTTCCCTAATCTTCAATTTCCTCATAGATTTGTCATGAGGACGAAACACCCTATGATGAACATTTTGGTAAGATTATGCTTTTTAACATTTATTAAACACTTCTTGTCTGCTAGGCGCTTGATTAAGTGCTTTACCTGCATAGATCACTTAATACCCACAACAACCCTATGAGGTTATGTGCTCTTATTATGCTCGCTTTTTACGTGAGGAAACCGAGGCCCAGAGAAGTGACAAAAATTGCCCAAGGTCACCATCGAAGAAGTGGCAGAGCCAAGAGTCAAAACCAGGGTGTGTGACTTCCAAGCCCATTTTACCTTTTCCCTTAAATCAGGGGTCAGTGAATTATGTCCCATGGGCCAAATCCAGCCCATCACCTGGTTTTGGAAATGAAATTTTATTATCTGGCCCTTTAGAGAAGAAGTTACTAACTTCTTCTCTAACCATAATCTTTAATAACTGTGTTAGGCTCAAGCTGACAGAAAGGAAGTCATAAAATTGACCCGCGATCTTGACTGTCGCATTATATTGAGTCACTAAGGCAGGACTCTCAAGGCCTTTAGTAAACTGTTTATTGTTTATTTCTAGGAAAAGGCAAGAACACTCCTGAAGCTTACTTCACCCAGAGTCCTTTTTTCATGGAGCACCTGGTAAGACTAATGTTTGCAGAACACGCTTCAGAGCGCATGGCCCTACCTGGAGCAAATTAGTCCCAAATACGCGAAGTCTATGAGATAAAGTAATGCTAGTGAGACATCGTCCCAGAGCCTAGACCTGTGGCTCAGAGGTCTCCCACCAAGTGATCGCTAGACTTTTCTCTCAAAAGACAAGAAAAGGTGTGAGCCTTACACAAGTGCCTGTTCAAGTATAACCGTGAGCCGTGTGGGGACAACTACCTACATTGCCAAAGAGGCAGCCAGACGTTAGGAATCTGGCCTCAAAGTTTTATGCAAATATCAGTGAAAAACCATCATTGATCCCGTCAATAAATGCTTTCTGAACCAATAGCGACCTGGACATTGACCCTTTCCCCCAACAGCTTGTATTCTGCAGAGCGCTTTGGAAATCAAATACGAATGCATGACTTTCACAGTAAGAGCGGCATTCCCTGTGGATTTCTGTGATTGTGAGAAACAGCGCCCCCCGGCCTCTGTAGCTCTCACCATCACAGAAACGCCCGACCCTCACGTCTTCCGCGCACCACCTCCTTTTCCTGCAGGATCTCCTGCTGCTGAGCTTGGGGAGCAACAGGAAGAGACGGAAGGAGAGGGTGTGGGGGGTGTTGGTGAGTGGGGGCGGGATACGCCCACGTTTTGCAGGCTTACTTCGTGAGAGTCATAATTTTTAAAAAAATATATTTGCAAGTCTGATTGAAGAAAATAATTTCACACAAACCCAGCCAGGGTTCCCCGGAGGATACCTTCCTTGTCTCCCACTGTCAGGATCTTGCCTGTTTTGAGGCTTTTTCAATGAAGAATTTGGGGTCACAAATCTCTACCTGCAAAGATTATCAAGGAATAAAAAACCGAGGGCTCCCCGAGATTGCATTGTTCAACTTATCTAGTTAATAATCTCAAAACTTCACCTATGACATTGCTTGTGGTTATATACAAAGAGAAGACATAAATAATGTTGCCAACCCACCATAATAAAAACAGCTAATAAATTACTGAACATTCCCTGGACTGATACTGAGCCGGGCACTTTACATATTTCATCTCGTTTTATCCTCAGCCCAACCTGTGAAGCAGCTATTATTATCACCTTCCTTTTACAGTCCGGGAACTGGAGTTCAGAGAGGTTAAGTAAACTGTCCAGGGCAACAGAGCCCCGGAATCTGGTTTTGAACTCCCCTGGGACTCCCCTAGCCTGGGCTTTAAGACACTCACTGACTGTGAGTTCTACATCTGAGAGCAGCGGACCGAACTCTGGTAGCAGTTGCCGTGCTAACCTCAACATGCTCTTTGAAGTTTTGTTTTATTTTTGCTTCTAAATAAGATGTACCAAAACAGAGCTCTTCATAAAGCCGAGTTTGAGCGGATGCAAGAGGCCGACAGTGAAGCCACTGAGACAAGGCCCTGTGCAGTCTCACAGCAGGACAACACCCTCCTCTGTCCCCACCCAGCTCCACCACCAGCACCGTCCTTTCTTTGGAAGATTTTCACATTTCTCTGCTAAAACACTGTGGGAGTTTGACATGGCCCACCCTGAGAGTCGAGAGAACACTTTTTTTTTTTTTTGGTCTTGTGTTTCAGGAAAAATGAAGAGAAAAAGAAAAAAAAAACACACAGAGCTGGTTATCTTTTTAGCACTCACTGAATCAATTCAGAGTCTCTTTTGATGGAGTTCCTAAATTGCCAGGCAATTATTTTCTACCATGAGAAAAAATTATCAGTTGGACAAGAAGCCAACTCAACAACTCCTCCAAAATGTAGGGATTAAACATTAAAACTTCCATTAACAAATTGGTGTATTAAAAATTATAATGATAACTAATATTTTTTATTATTCAACATATGCCAAACCTTGGGCTGAGAGATTTATGTGTACAATCATATTTGATTATATAACCCTATAAAGTAGGAGCTATTATTATCCCATTTTACAGGTAAGAAAAATGAGGCTCTGAAGGATTAAGCATTTACCCACTTAACAAAGTTAATAACAAATAACACAGATGGGATTCTAAGAATTCAAACCCAAGCCTGTCCGTGTCCAAAGCACAGATAACTAACTAGTCTTCTGTGCCAAAGGTCAGCACACATTTTCTGTAAAAGGCCAGATAGTTCATTTTTTCAGCATTGTGGGCCATAAAGTGTCCGCTGTAACTCTGCTATTGTAGCACGAAAGCAGCTATGGACAAGAAGTAAACAAACAGGTATGGCCATGTGCCGATAAAACCTTCTTTTTTATTTTTTTATTTTACACATAATAGCTTTACATAGTTTCACAGTACATGTGATCATTTGCCACATTCATATAATCAAATCGGGGTCACTAGAATAACATCACCTTAAATATTTATTTTTTTCTTTATGCTAGGAACACTCAGATTATTCTCTCCTAGCTATTTTTTAATGTAGGATCAATTAATGTTAACTACAGTCCCTCTAGGTCTTATTTCTTCTAAGGATGATAAAACTTTATTTATAAAAACAGATGACCAACCAGATTTGCCCCAAGGGCCACAGTTTGCTGACTTCTGTTCTATTCCTTCATAGAAAGAGAGAGGATTCGAGCTTAACCTGTTAAGGACAGAGTAAATTTCAACAGGTGAAGAGAGAAAGGAAAGAAAAGTAAGGAAAAAATGCAAGGGTTTGTGAGCAGGTGTACAAATGGCTGGACCTTATATTGGATGTTTAGGGACCTTTCTCTGAAGAAGTGACATTTGAGTAAACAAGCAAAGCAAAGAGTATTCACTGGCTCGTGGAGCTGAAAAGTCCAGAAGCAGGTTGAGCTTCAGGTGTGGCTTGACATAGGTGCTCATTGTCAGCCACAGATTGCAGAAGCATAACTGCCCTCATTTGCTCAACAAACATTTATTGAATTTCCTGTTTCTCAGGAGCCCTCTCTTAGCACTAAGGCACTCCAATGAATAAGGCTCTGTTCTTGCCTTCGAGAAGGTTCCAGTCCAGTGGATGCTACCATGAGAAAGAGTCTGCCTCAGGGTAAAACCCACACAGGAAAAACAGCACCGTGAAGCGGAGAGGAGGAGAGATTTGACGGCATTGCTGAAGCACCCGCATCAGGCCAGGCCTGAATTTACACCTTGACTTTCCAATACCATGAGCCACTCATTTCCTTTAATTTTGCCTACTTGTTTCCTAATGGTTTACTTAATATATTAACAGTTAATAATAACTCCAATATTCCCTCTTCAGAGAAACTGAAGCTGGCCATCCAGTATAAGGCTTGGTCTTCTCTTATATCCATCTGCTCAGGATGCCCAGTATTTTATTTTTCAGGGCACTTATTACAACAATTGCAATTATATTATGCAATTAATGTTTTTATTAAATAACATCTGCCTCCCCTGGGATCTCCAGGAAAGCTCCGTATGTTGGCTCATAGTGAGTAATCAATAAATGTATTGTTTTTAATAGACTCTATTGTTTTAAGAGCAGTTCTAGGTTCACAGCAAAATCAAGCAGAAAGCATAGAGAGGTTCCTTATACCTCCCGCCCGTCCACACGTACAACCTTCCCGACTATCAACATCCCCCACCAGAGCAGGACATCTGTTGCAATCGATGAACCTACATTGACACATCATTATCACCCGAAACCCGTGGCTTACATTAGGTTCACTCTGGTGCTGGACATCCTAGGGGTGGTGACGAGTGTGTGATGAACGGCGCGTATCCACCGCGGCCGCATAGTTGCTCTGCTCTAAAGCGCTCTCCACTCTCTGCTTGTTCCTCCCTCTCTCCACCCTAAGTTTACCACCATGGTAAATTTTTTAAAAATAAACAAAAAAGCCATATTTTATGTCCTTGCTCAGTGGAGTTCCAGTTTTTGTTCTGGCCTTTTCTTATGGCCCCCAGGGTGGTCTCCTCCCATTTATCACCCCATGCCTACGCCCGATCCCTCCTGAAAGCTGGGATCAAGAGTGTCGCTCTCAGCAGGGAGCAGCACAGGGCACTCAACAGAAGTCTGGGCAAAGCAGCAAGGAAACCACAGGCTTATGCCCTCCACAGCTTTCGTTCTGTTCTTTAAACCAGCAGCCCCGCTGCTCTTTGCCTGAGTACCAAAATGCGTCTGGAATGAGGCACAATCCTCCCACCTCCAAGAGATGCATTTAGCGTCACGTCACAGGTAAACACAGCAGAACCCAGTAGATGTTCTACTTAACGGCGATCGCTCGGGAATGGTGCCCACGCTTCTCAAAACACAGCTGTCGTCTCGGAGCGTGTGATGAGAGAGAGTGCGGTTTGCCCCGTCTCCTTCTCTTCGTCTGGGACCCCCTCACGTAACAAAATGCTCCCAACAGTTAACGACTGTGTTTTCTTGGTTTATTTCGAGCGAGCGGTCTTCCGAGCCCATGGCCCAGGTCTTCGTAACCCACCTCACTAACGCAACGTGTGCACGACGCATCGTTGCCAGTGTTAAAGAAAGAACATGGAACGCTCGCTCTCTCACGTGCTCGTCTGCCTGCTGGGTTTTCTGACGACAAGACTGGGAGGCGGGGGTGGTGATACTACAGAGTATTCCACTCCTGTTTGACGGTGATGGGTATATTTCAGCACCAACTGATTCGGGAATAAGAGACCACATTGCTGATTTTCAACCTCTGCCTCCCGAGAAGAGTCGTGGAGCCCATCCCTGTGAGCCTCCTGCCTGGGACCCTCCCCTCGGCTCTGTCTCAAGCCACCACCCTCCACTGAGGGATGCAAAACATCAGCCACAGAAGAACGGGGTGCTCTCCATCCGGGGGGAGTCTAATGCCTTGAGCTCTGCAACCTTACAGAGCAGGTCCTCCAAACCTCAGGGCAGAGAGAGACCCCGCCAGGATCTGGGAGTCTCCTCCCATAGCACGCGTCCCTCATTCCACACACCCACTGAGCGTGGTCTACACGCCAGGCAGCGCGCCGGGTGCAGCGATGTGAAGGAAAGCAAAAACGTGATGGCCCGTGCCTTTGTGGAGCTAAAAAAAACCTATTCAGGAGACAAACGCTGGTCACACAAATTGCACAAATGTGTGTAGAAACCCCAGCCACGAGCAATGAGCTGTGTTGCCCGCAGCAGAGTCACATCTTCAGAACCCACCTCGGGTTGACAATTCCATTCATATTTTATGTTCTGTCAACAACCGAGCCTGTAAATTTAATCCACCTTTGAAACCCACTGAGAGCTTGCACGGTATCGAATACACAGGGCTTTTGTACAATTTCAAAATACAGGGTGGCTCTGGTTGAAAGTAACGTTTCCAGGAGAAAATCTTTATTAGTTACCAAGCCTAGCATGAGAGGAGAGTATCAAATAATAGTATATGCCTGTGTGTGTGTGTGTGTCTGTGTAACACCATGGGAGGAGAGAGAACACCAATCGGGTGGGTAGGCACCCACGCTCGGCCACACAGACACACTGGCATCTAAAATGGAAGAAGCTTGAACCTTCCTGGGTTGCCAGCATCACTTGCTAATGTGTGTTAACGACAGAGCATTACACGTCTCTCCCATGTACGTAAACAAAGCTGAGAGCTGTTAATAGCTCTGGAATGACATTACCGATTGCTCAAAACACAACTGTGACTGTTTCACAGTCAGAACGCAAGGGAAGGAAAACCCAGAGGACACGACGCTGCCCAGCATCCCCCGATGTGGGAACACGACAGCAGCCACGATTGTTTTTATTCCAGACCAAGGCCAGGGGTTGGAGGAGACGCTGAGAGAAAATCTGCTCAGCTGAAAGAGGCTGCTGTCACGTCGCTGCGGCCAGACAACACGAGCTCCCTCTGTGCCGAGCTCCGTCCCAGTTGCTGGAGTCAAAGACTGAACAGGAAATTCCAGATCCAGTCTGGCCACCGTTGCTCCAGCCCCACTCTGCCTACAGGAGGCGGCGCTTCCACTAACTGAGGGCGCTCAGCGACTTTCTAAGTTAGACAGCCTCATCAACAACTGCTGTCACTGCACCCGGGTGCACCCGGGACCGCCCAGACCTCCACACAGGCCGTTGTCACTCTGCAGCCCCACATGCAATCACGGTGGCACCTTCCCCAGAAATGCCTTCTCCGCCCCTCCCAGGCTTTGGCATGTGCTTTGCCACCTTTTAAGGGCCACAGCTCGAGTCTATGAGCGAAATTCAAACTGAGGAGCCCGGTGACAGGTGGCAAACTAAAGCAAAGAATGCAATGGAAGGGGTGTGCTCAGAGAGAGAAACCTGGTCACAGATCCTGAATAGACTTAGAGAGAGAAAGCGACAGGGAGAGGGAGTGAGAAGGGAGGTGGGGAGGAAAGGAGAAAGAGAGAGACTAAGAGAAAGAGAGATGAGAGAGATGCCGACAGAGGGGAAAAGAGAGAGAGAGCAGGAGATTGAGAGGACAGAGAGACAGACATATAGAAAAGACAGAGACAAAGAAAGAGATGAAAGAGAGAAAGAGAGGGAGGGAGGGAGGGAGACAGACAGAGATAAAGAGAGACCCGGGTGGGGAGGAAAGAGGGCAGCCTGTCAACATCTCTTTCTTCGGTTGAACGAAAAGAGAGCGAGCGAGATCTCAAGCTGGTGTCCAAAAAATGAAACACAACTTGCAGATCTGTTTCTCTGCTTCATAATTTTTTTTTAAAAAAAAGGGGAACTCAGATGAAAATCCAGATTTCTGGCTTCTCTTTAAAAATCAGAAGATGTAGTCACCCTGGACTCCACGCTCCCCACGGCAGCACCATCTAACCCGCATAGCAGCGCGGCCCACGGGCAACGCAGCCGCTCTCTGCTGGGCCACCGTCCCGCCACTCCGTGTCACCCTCTGACGCTGACGTCGAGCTGCCGTTTATCACCGCTCCCGCACTGTTCCTTTTCTCAGAGTAGAAGGCTACTTCTTGTAACTAAACCTCTGTCATGAGAGGAGAAGTCAAACACGGACCAAGAGGAACACATATTTCAAGACAAGTACTTTTGTGTAGCAATGAGGACTGTTTCCTCGTCTTCGATGTATAGACAGCCTGACTCACTGTGTGCCCACCTGGCACTGTGGGCATTTGAGGATGGTGCCCCGCGCGGCACCCAGGCCTCCCTGTCCAGCCTCGCTCTGCCTGATGCTTCCCTCAGCTCCTCTCCCAAACCATGATGAACCAGGGCTGCCCCCAAAGCTGGGTCCAGTGCCCTGGGCCTTTTTCTTCCTTGTTCCGACCCCAAAACTCACCCTCCTCTTTGGTCATCTGATGGCTCACTAATTAGGCAGTCACATAAACTCACTCTAAATAGAATATAAAGGGCTGAGGATGGCTTCACATACACTACCTCTCAGGTTACAGCTTAACCGAAGCCTTCGGTGCTTTAACCTAATCATTGTAAGTGGGTTTCCTGAAGCCTAAAACGCCTAACAAGCTCCTCCTGGGTGCGGATGTGGGCAGTCGGTCGTGGGAGCGCGGTGGAGGGGAAGCCGGGTAACTCACGGAACCGCTCCAGTTCCCCTGCGTTGTATTAATATAATGAAGTTCTGCATCAGGTTCCCTGTGGGGGTAAGGAATGGTTCCACCACTTTTTAAAAAAAAGATTAAAGTTTTAGAAGCAATGATATAGCAGTTACAGTTTTGTTGCAAGCAAAAAACCCCAACTCCAACTCCCTGAGTTTATCGGAAGGATAACGGATGAAGGAGGGAGGGTCTCGCAGACTAGGCGGGCCAGGTGGTTCAGGCTTGAGGACAGGCAGGTACCCAGGAGCAGGCAGTAGGAGGCGATGCAACATCTCCTAGCCAAACAGTTCAGACACTGTCCTATAGCCACGGCTGTTGCCGCAGCAAGAAGGAATGGCTTCCCACGGTGGCCTTCTCCTTACTTGATTTAATAGGAATTCAAAGCCCCAGGAAAATACATTCATTTAACCCAGGACTTCCCAACTGTGGCACTGCAGATATTTGGGGCTGGATAATTCTTTGTCATGGGCCCCTTCCTATGCATTGCAGAATGTTTAGAAGCATCCCTGGCCTCCACCCTCTAGATGCCAGTAGCACCCCCACCAACTGTGACAACCAAAAATATCTCCAGACATTGCGAAATGTCCCCAGGAGACACAACTGCCCCCAGTTGAGAACCACCGAGCAAGCCTGACTTCCATCACACCCTGGCTGTTTTGGAGCAGCAGGGGACGGTCTGTGGCCCCCACTTCCATATCCGAAGGCAGATGCCTAGGAGCATCTTCCAAGCCCAATAAAATTAGGATAATTTCCTCACAAGTGGATCAAAAGCCATCAAGGTAATGGACAATGGAAGGCTAAAAATCCACCAGTGACAAGTACGGCCACCTTAAGCTCTAGGCAGCAAGGGCTTTCTTTCAGTCATCGCAAACCAGTAACAGGTGGGGGACAGGGGTCTTCCTGGAGCCCTTCACAGCAGCCACCCACCCGCTCTCCCACGTGCCCTCCCTACGCCACCCATCCGCTAAGCTCCCCAACTCAAGCGCAAAGAGAGATGGCCGGTTCAACGAGAGACATCCCAGTCTGAATTCCCTCTCTGGACTTGTCTGGGTTGCCTGGCGGGATTCAGAGATCCTTGTGACCTGGGTGGAGTGGGACTCCAGGTTAGCTCCTTACCAACAGAGAGAGCAGATGTGCCCGCACTGCGATCACACTGACCCTGCACCGCGTGACTGCCGCGTGAGCTCAGAATTTCCCCTTCCCACCGGGACCCAGCTAAAGGAGCTCCCGACAAACCTCGTATCTTTGAAGCCCTTAGAACTTTCAAACCAAGCCCCACCAAAAAAATGGCTGTAAGATCGTCTAAACAACGAGAGACGAGAGAAGGTGGAAAATGAATATAAAGACAAAAAAACTAAACAAATGTCTAAAGAACTCGAATGACCTCTAAATGTTATGTCTGAATATTAGGTTTGCTCTCCATTTGCGATTCCTTCTCGGTACACAATTACATCTTAAATAGATAAGCCTCCGTAGAACAGTTCTTATGTAAATAACCAGTAATTCTGATATATTAGAATTAAAAGAAATTTCCTAAGGCCAAATTCTGCCATGTTTTAAGAAATATGCCTTGGTTGTTCCAGGAATAATTTTGCTTTAGGGACCTAATTAAAGTTATCCAAACTGTAGGTTCTTCTGGATGCCAGAAACGCAATATATTTTTGCACATACCTCTACAGGTTATTATTTTCAGGGATTTTATTTTACAGATTTAAAAAAAAAAAAGTCTTCCACCAAGGGGTAGGGGAAAAAATCACATAATTCTAAACCACAAACAACAAGCACAAAGCTCTGTAATCATGAAGGCTGGTAGTGAAAGAACAAGCAGGTTTGCTCCCAGACAGTTGAAATAGGTTTGCTGCTGAGGTGCCGCAATCCGCAATGCTTTGAAGTTTAAGATGTGGTAAGCACAGTTCACACGAGGCATAATCAAGGAGCGGTTGTTTGTTTCTGCTGCTGCAAAATTATGGGGTGTCCCATATGGGCGAGCATCTTGTGCGTTTGTATATATAGCAATTCCCGGAGAGCATCCTGACATCCCATGCTTTCCTCGGGGAAGAAAGAGAAACAATGATGGGCACAGCTGATGACAGGCTTTCAAGTGTCTCAATTCTCACGGTGTTGATTGTTAAAACTACGGGCCAACCAGAGCTGCCAAAGAGCGGGAGAGACAAATGGGAAAGGTGTTGCATGTAAAACAGAACAGGTAAATAAAAACAGGTCTATTTGTGAGATCTGTCAAAATATTTGTCATCCTGCTGACCGGCTGAAGTTGCTGACATATCTCAGTCAGCCAGGTATTTCACTTGCAAACAAGATGTGAGCAGCCTGACCTTTATCATTTCATAACAAGTAAAGAATGTGCCTGTCACACCGTGATTTCTGATAGATGGCTTCAGGTAGCAAAACGGAGTCAGAAAAAGAGAGAAAAACCACACTTGTCAATTTTCCGTTGAAATATTGCCAAGCGAACCAGTGTGATGTGGTTCGACAGACCAGACCCCAGTCTGGCCACCGGAGGGAATCATCCACTGGGAACCCCGAGGGCAGAGGAGGGTCCTCCGAGAGCTAGGATTACAAATGCTCAAATTTCCAGATATTTTTCAAAAATCGGTTGGATTTGACATTTTCCCCCTCTAGTCTAATACAGGGGCCAGCAAATGTTTCCTGCGGAGGGCCAGGTAGTAAATATTCGGGGCGCTGTAGACTCTGCAGTCGCTGCCGTGACGACGCAGCTCTGCGGCTGTAGCCTGAAAGCAGCAGCAGCTGCTGGGAGTGAACACGGTGGCTGTGTTCCAGCAACGCTTGGTTTTCCAGAAACAGGGACGGGCTGGGGCTGGCCTTGGCCCATGGCCCACGGTTTGCTGCTCCCGGTCCAGTGGTTGAGCTGCTCCATAGGCACAGACGTGCCACCAGCCAGCCAAGGACTGGGGGAAATCTCTCAGTGCAACTGCTATGAAATTTTTGCTTCAAGCAGTCTGCAGTGTATTCTTTTAACTTTACGTTGCCTTAGCATCCATTCTGAATGTTGGTTTGACTTTCTCATAGCAGAAGCAGGGCTTAGTCTCCCTTGACACAGTTTCCAGTTCTCTGCCTCCTTCGGGATCCTCGATGTGGTGGATCCAGGTATCTGCATTAGACCACTGCCTCCTGGCCTCCTGGTTGGGAGGTGGTCACCTCCCTGTAGGACAGGTAGGTACCACCTCCCTGATTCAGCCCACTGACCCCCGCATGGACTACACAAATACGCCAGTGTGACCACCTCTTAGTCACGGTGTGACCCCACAGAACTCACGTCTGCTTGCTCTGAGCGGTGGGGAACCTACGGCCTCAAGGCCACATATGGCCCTCCAAATCCCCAAATGTGGCCCCTCGACCAAATCCAAACTTCACAGAACAAATCCTTTCATGAAAAAGGATTTCATGAACTTCGGATCAGTCAAAAGGCCGCACTCAAGGATCCAGAAGGCCACATGCGGCCCCAAGGCCGCAGTAAACTCCATGGGAAACCTGCTTGGGTAATGTCCTGGACCCCAGTAACGTCCTCGGCCTCTTTCTCTTTGTCTCTCTCCCCACCCCTCCTGCTGGCTGGGCTTTCTGCCGCCTCTAGACTTCCTGTTGGCCTCTGGTGGTCACCTCTACCCTCCCTAGGATTGTAAGCAATAAATTTCTTCTGTTTCATGCATTTTGGTTTCACCTTTTCATTGTGTCTTACCTGACCAACACACTCAAACCAGGCCCTCCCCTGGTAAGAGGCTATCTTGGCTTATGGCCATCCTAAAGAAAGAGACCGCAACACCAAATGAGAAAGAAACCGTAACAAAGAAATCCATATTACTTTTACGTTAATATGGCAAAGTTGCTGAAAATGACCTAAAAATGAGAGGACAGGAGCCCTCTGCCTCTATCGCAGCTCAGGCAGGTCTGAGAAGAGCCCGAGGGAACGTGGGCTGCTTCCCACCACGTGTTCCCTCTCCAAACCCAAGAAACACCCCCGGCTGCTCCTCCAGCTGGAGTGACCCAAAACGGCATCAGCTCTCCCAGGCCCACACTCAGCATCCCCCAGAGAGCACCCAGGTGGGAATCAGGACCCAGTCACATAGACTGATCACTTATTCTTTATGCATTTGAGGGGTGGGAACTTTTTTTTTTTTAATGTAATACTGTTTATTTAACTTCAAAAACATTTCAGCATTCTAAGTACAAAAAAGTAACAGAACGTTGCAAATGTGTTTAAGTACAGAAGGTTCTTGAACTTTCATTAATGCAGTGGCTCTTCCGCCTTGTTGACAATGAAGAGTTCTACAGTTTGCTTTAAAACAAACAGTTTAAAAACTACCGTATTTAACTAAAAAAAAAAAAAAAAAGAATCCAAACACTTCTCATGCCAGCTGACCCCCCTTGGTCCACAGCTAAGGATGGCAGCAGAATGCTATGTCACTATACACAAAAACAAGACAACCTGAAGCTAAATGGGTGCCCGCTGCAGTGTCAACAGGTCCAGCTCACAGTGCGTGCCCTGAGCTACGGCCCCTCCAAAGGGCATCTTTCCCCACAGCCTCAATGCCGAGCAAGAAGCAGCAAGAGTTGGTCTCGGTTGTTTTGTTCTTTTTACAAACTATAGATATGCACAGTTGATAACTCAAGAGTTCTAGCCAATAACCATATAGTTAACACCACCTTACAAATTAAAAAAAAAATACGCCAGAAACATCTTTAAATGCCTTGTCACACCAACAGCAAAGTGCACAGAGCGAGGAGAGCACAAGAGTGCCTTTTCATTT